>BRDA01011115.1:0-20666 GCA_036984385.1 Crenuchus spilurus | reverse complement strand
AGTACAAGTACACGCACGTGGTATCGGACAGATACCCGATGCTGGTATCGGTATCGGTGCATCCCTACTAATATCTCCTATTCTAGTGATTAATATTGTTTATTGAGACTGTTTATGGACTAATATCTCCTATTCTAGTGATTAATATTGTTTATTGAGGTTATTTATAGACTAATATCTCCTATTCTAGTGATTAATCGTGTTTATTGAGGCTGTTTATGGACTAATATCTCCTATTCTAGTGATTAATAGTGTTTATTGAAGTTGTTTATGGACTAATATCTCCTATTCTAGTGATTAATACTGTTTTTTGAGATTGTTTATGGAGTAATATCTCCTATTCTAGTGATTTATCGTGTTTATTGAGGTTGTTTATGGACCATTATCTCTTATTCTAGTGATTAATAGTGTTTATTGAGGTTGTTAATGGACTAATATGTCCTATTCTAGTGATTAATCGTGTTAATTGAGGCTTTTTATGGACTAATATCTCCTATTCTAGTGATTAATAGTGTTTACTGAGGTTATTTATGGACTAATATTCCTCTTCGCCCCCTCATCCCCAAAATATGTAGTACACTGTCATTGGAGAGTAACCGTCTGTAGTAAAGTCTATAAACTCACTGTTAAAAGTTTGTGTAAGACACTGTCCTACCTCACCTTTCTGCCATATCAGACTGAGTATCTGCAGCAGCAGCACTTTTGTATTTGTTGTTGTAAAATTGTAGATGACCCCAAACCTTTGAGTGTTTGTATGCATATACTGTATGTCAAATGTGTGTTAGGGCTTTTTGAGCTTGTGCTTTTGTTGTTAAATTGTAAAAATCCTGTTTCTTATTTGCTGTCAGGCCCAGCCATTCCTGTGGGCGTGGATGTCCAAGTTGAGAGCTTGGACACTATCTCAGAAGTGGACATGGTGAGAAAATCTGTTCTTTTTGTTGTTGTTATTTTGTTTTCAGAAACAAAACATTGATTTTAAACTAGCTGGTAGTTACAGTGAATTTTAGATTGCAGACTATTTTGGTCACTGTGACTCACTGTGGGCCTTCTGGCTTAGTGAGGGAGAGTCAGACACATCACTGAAGGACATTTCTTTGGACTTGCCCCAGGGTCTTTGCTTTAACTAAAGGGAAAACAAAATGATAACATAAATGCAGCACATATTAAATAACTTGCATGGTTCATTTTTCAGCATTCTACTAATACATTTCAATTTCAGAAAACATTAAACATTATTTATATTTTTATAAATTAAGCAGCACAACCTGTGCAAGTATTTACATTTACTTTAAAATCAGATTGTGTGAAAATACACAATATTATATAATGCAACAATGGAAATTCCTTCATGTTAGTGTGTTCTTCCCAGAGAAAGACATAAAAAAATTTATTGATCACTTATTTGTAGAAGCAGAGGAATTTGACCTCCACATTTAGCCATCCATGCAGTGAAACACATATACACATTAGAGGGCAGTGATCAGAGTGATGGATCTATCAGTGGCACCCAGGGAGCAGTTGGGAGTGAAGTGGGTATGAACAGGGGATCAAGCAGGTGACCTGCTAGTCGCACGGCTAGTTCCATAACCATGAGCCAATGGCTGCCCTCATTGCTCTTTGATGGCTCTGGAGACTTTTCCTAAATATGTTACGAGAACCAGCCTGAGACAAAAAAAAAAGAGATATGAGACACCTCTGGTCCAGAAAATCATATTTTATACATTTATTTCTAGGTTTTTGCCCATTTTTATCCCCTTCCTAATGTAGTGGTAGCCAAATAGCCCATCCCCTCCGTTAGGCCTCTCCCCATCACTTTGCAATGTCCCTGACTCTAGGAGGGTGCAGGCAAGCACAAGCCTCCTCCCCTGCGTGTGCTGCAGCCACCACCTCTTTTTGAACCACCGCTGATACACCGTCACTGGAGAGCCTAACGCGCTCGGAGGAAGGCACACAGGGTCCTCAGCTCCGATTGGACCAATCAGTAGACGCCTGAGCCAGCGGACATTGCAATGTGAGAGTGATATGGAGAGTGAGAGCACCATCTACCCGCCCAGAGAGAGCACTGCCAAGTTTTGCTCTCTTGGGCCTGTTGATGGCAAACCACATGACTGGGAAACTCGCGATCCTCGGGTCATAGTGGTAGCGTCTTTGCCCGCTGAGCCACTCGGGACCTCCAGAAAATCATTATAAGTCATTCAGTGCATCAAAGGTTGTTTGAGAAATATTGAGATTCATGTTGAGATCCTGACTCTAGTAAACACATAAACATGTTATCTCTGCAAATCTGAGACGTGATGAGATATGAGACTTCATTGAGATGATAAAACTGAGGAGGAGACATGAAATTCCTAAACTCTTTTTCTCAGGAGAAACATTTGAGCAACAGAAGTCAACCAAAATCTCTGAGATTCCATCTGATCTTGTTGTCTGCAAGAAACTCCTGAGATGTTAAGCAGAGCTCCATGCTGTCTTGGGGGATATTTTATACATTCTGTGTTTTTGATCCATTACATGCTTTGATCAGTTCAGATTCTTTGAGATCAAATTGAGGCATCATTAATCTGTCCTATTGTTCTGCTGCAGGACTTCACCATGACCTTGTATTTGAGGCACTACTGGAAGGATGAGCGTCTGTCCTTTCCCAGCACCACCAACCAGAGCATGACCTTCGACAGTCGTCTGGTGAAGAAGATCTGGGTGCCCGACATGTTCTTTGTCCACTCCAAGCGCTCCTTCATCCATGACACCACCACAGACAATGTGATGCTCAGGGTGTACCCCGATGGCAAAGTTCTCTACAGTGTCAGGTAATGGCCGCTATGACGTTGAACGGCTGGAACGATTCTGCCTTCTCATTTAATCTTGTGAGGCTGTATTGCAAACACAGACGCTAGCCCCGCACTGAGTAGGAAACAGATGCTAGTTAGTTGGCTGCGGCCAAATCATCCACTGCCTCATTACATAAGGAGAGGTGGCGCGGCTTTGCAGTCGACAAAAAAATGGTTGTCTCCAAACTCACTCACTGAGAGAAAGAGCAGGCAGAAAACAAAGCCCAGATGAACATCTAACTGATATTGTTCCCATTGAGCTCCTTCAGCTGCCTGACAAACCACTCAGGAACCCAGTTAAAGCATGTGTTCAACTATCATCCTCCATATGATGTTCATCGCTGCCCAGGATTATCTGTTTACAGAGACCAATGTGGAATGTGCATTTGTTCAGCTTGATCATTTCATTCTTGTGGATTTCGAGTGTTGTCTGGAAATGTGGGCTGTTTGACGCCCCTCTGAAAGTGGGTGAGTAATTATCAGAGTGCTGAAATCAGAGACCATAATCCATCCACACACTCTGGTCTCTCAGAACCACAGCTTGATAATCGCACAGGCAGTAGGTTGGCAGTGGGCTTGGTACTCCCCCTAGTGGTGACTTTCTCATTCTTTCATTATTACATTATCCAGTTATATTTGAATTGTAAACAGATGTCCTCTAAATCACTTTAGCAGGAGAAGAAGAAAAGTTACTCAATAGAACCAATAGAACCACATCATTTTGGTCTAGTCATCATGACATTTACACACAATGTAAAAAGCAACAGGCACTTTCAAATTATGTCCGCACCTGAACAGACTAAAATCGAGGTCTGGTTTTGTAAATGAGCTCTTTGTTTGCTTTTCTACCACATTTAAAGGACACTGGAATCAATCAAGACTCAACGTTCATTGAACTCTTTGCAGATTAGTGGGACCAAGGCAGTACATCCCACACAGTGCTTGCTTTTTGAATTTTTAGTCTGAGTATTAATTTAGCTATCATGTGATTGCATGTTATGAATTGAACTGTATCACCAGCTTCATGCGGTGCACCCTTATAATCCGCCCCTTCTGCCCACCTTGTATTGGTTAAATCTCTGCAAAACCGGAAGTTAGTGAAGGGTGAAGTGCACGTCAGTGGAACTGCAGCAGCCTCCAGTAATCCCACTCCTCTCCTAGGCCTGGATTAGGGGATATGCCGATGTAGTTGGGGGAGAAGCCACGTGGGTGGGTGTTCTCAGGCGGATGCAAAGCTGGCTCATTGCTGAGGGGTTAATCTTCCAAGCCCGCTGCTGCAGCTGTGTCCCGTTCACTCACTCTGAACGTGGGTGAGGATTTCCTTTTATTTATCCAGCCTACATATGGACTACGTACACTCCACAGTCAGCCTTCCCAGTCTGAGCCTCTGGCCAGCTCTGTCCCCAAGCCAGATGGAGCGCTTCTGTGGATTGCTTTTATTTCGAGTGCATATATCGCTCATCAGCGCAGGCTGGATAATTTAGGTTTTAGGCACAGTCGTAAATGAATCCTTTCCGAGGTATTACTGTAGCAGCGCTGGAGACAATATCAGTCTCATTCTAGCTGTCATTACAACTGTCAGTGTACATATGCTGAACTTGATTACTGCCAAGAGGTGGTGTTAGCATAGCACCAAGATCACCAACAAATATTGGCCAACAAGTGCTGAGCAGTAATTCAGATGCAGTTCAATGGAGCAAAGGAAAATAAAAACAAATATAGTTTGATATACTGTATAGTAGCATATAATGTAAAACAGTGCCAAAATAAATACATAAAGGAATAAAATCACAACAAGAAAACACAAGGGTACTGACCAGTGAGATAATGTGTCTATACTACCTGAGTACCTGAAAGACTGAGTCGTTCTTAAGCCAAGATCAAAATGGTACAGTCCTCTTTAGACTAGACCTCTCTCTCATCTCCCCAAAGATTACAAAAACCTACACCAGCTTAGGTCAACTTTCTTGATGTAAAAAAATCAGTTTGTGTCAAAAAATGTTAAAAACTCTTTACTGAAAGACACATGAAATAACATAATGAGCCAGTAAACCAGGGGTGGGCAACTGCAGTCCTGGAGGGCACAGCACAGTTTGGTGATCTTTGTGCTCTGACAATAAAATTAAACCTGCTAATTGCCTGCTGAGCTGAATCAGGTGTGTTTGATCAGGTAGATCACCAAACTCTGCAGGAATCCGGCCCTCCAGGACTGGAGTTGCCCACCCCTGTTATAAACCAATAACTTTATTACCTTTCCAGTATCAACGCCTGGCTTTTAAGTATTGACCGGTGCCAATACTAGGTCTACTTAACCTAACTACTCAAATCATTCTAATAGATTCCCACCACTTGATTATTTACAGCAGGTGAGATAATATCTCACATGAAAAGAAAAAAGATTAGCAGCATGTAAATAAAATGCTCCATGTGATGATCATGTGATTGTGGGTCTGTTTCCATCATCATAGCAGTGCCACTGTCTCTAAAACGTCAGTACAGTCCTCAGAAGAGATGAAGAGTAGGGTTTTTCTAAAGGGAAAGCTAACATTCAATTATAAACACATTTTAACCCAGGAACTGTAAAGCAGACAGCAGTTGTGTTCTGCTTATCGGGACATGAAAACGGTAACATCACTGAAAGGTCATGTTTGTGTGGACGGGAGTCCAAAATACAGAGAAAACTATTTTCAAATATTTCAGATGGAGCCTAAAGGAAAGCAGTGTATACATATAAAGTCTTAAACATGTCAAGAAAAGATAATCATGTCAACATCAAAGGTGCACAGTAGTGTATAGGGCTCAAGGAATTTTTTTTTCAGGGCTGATACCAATAAGATTACAACTCTTATTCACAGCTTACATCAAACTAACAGTTTAATATTAGAACATTAGAGCTTTGAGTTTTAGGCACTTAAAACAAAAAGCTAGTTTTACTCAAACTATTCTCCACATTTCTACCAATCAGAGCGCTGTGGGTGGGACACTGAGCCAGACTGAAATATACACACACAATGTGCATCTTTTGAACTCACACTGTCTTGTGTACAGTACATTGTACATACAGTACATTATATCCTGAAGGAACATTTAATCTCATTTGTATACGGATGTGATGACAATAAAGCTACTTGACTCAGCTTGACTTGAATAGCCAGGGGCTAATCTTATGAATACTACTAACAAACAAATGAAGTAAATTATGTTTCCAGGGTTAGTGACCTCCAAGTGTGGCCCATATGTCTTACAACTGATTTGATTTGAGCTGAAAATGTACTCTCAGAGCTGTATGGAATATACTGTGGTATAATGGTCTGCTGCAAATGTTTCAATACTGAAAATGACAAAAGTGTATGTGTGTGTGTGTTCTCAGGGTCACTGTAACAGCTATGTGCAACATGGACCTCAGTCACTTCCCACTTGATACCCAAACTTGTTCACTGGAAATCGAAAGCTGTGAGTATCTCACCTTCTCAACCAGCAGTTAATCACAGTGTAATTAAGGTGATCAATAGTCATGTGCTTGTGTAAATAGTAGCATGTATTAATAGCAAATCTATGTGTAAGTCATCAGTCTCCACTGGCTTATTCATCACGTATAACACATATATACTAGTGCATATACTTGTATGTTCACATAGTTCATTTATGTTCATAATTGTGCAGCCGTGGTCTGGTGGTTGGGGATCTGATGGTAGTCAGTTCGATCCCTGGGCAAGTCATGACTGAAGTACTCTTGAGCACGGCATCTAACCCCCAACTGCTCCCTGGGCACTGTGGATTGGGCTGCCTACTGCTAGTGTGTGTGTGTTTCAGTGCATAAATGGGTAAAATGTGGAGGTTAAATTTCCTCACTGTGACCAATTAGGGATTATAACACTTAAAAAATAATTGAATACAAAAAGGTAAACTGTTATATATTATATATTTGTTTCAGGTAAAGTGACATTCAAATAATTTGAGATTCTGGATTTCTCATTTTCATCAACAGTAAAATGAAAAAAGGCTTAAATAAGTCATATAATGTGTATAAAATATATTTTGTGTAAAATCATGTGTTGTACACACCGTCTTTCACACTGAGGCTGTAACTTGACTACTTACCCGGCTAGTTTAAATGTATTCTCTTACAGCTACAGTATTTATTGTTAGTAATCTGTACATTTATTGTAATTTCGTTGTCGTATTGTAATTTATAAAGTTTATAAATGTTTCACAGAGTTCTTTTTGAAATAACACTAATTTTGTGTATTGTGTGCATGTGTATGTTTGCTCTGTGAAACATGTTGTTGTTGCTCAAGGAGGAACACATACATACCACTTGTAGATACTGTGACAGATGCCAAACAGTCCTTACTACACTACAGCATTTATGTGCTTCTGAAAGGCCAATATGGCCAATATGTCTCCATTTTTTTGGAGACACAAAATAAAGCACCCTTGTCATATTGCATTATCAGATTTGACAGAAAAAGTAGAGTAGAGGATGAGTTTACTGCTAATTCTATATACTTGAAGACTCTTTCTGGCTCCTTAACAGATGCCTATACTGATGATGACCTGATGCTCTACTGGAAGAAAGGAAACGATTCATTGAAGACGGACGACAGGATCTCGCTCTCTCAGTTCCTCATTCAGGAGTTCCACACCACCACAAAGCTGGCCTTCTACAGCAGTACAGGTACTGTTAATGCTGAGACAGCCTCTGACTGGGTTTAGGTGTAGTTAAGCTGGTTTGCAGTAAAGCAGGGAAACTGTAGGGTTCCTCTAGGATCTGTTACTTGACTTGTTCTGTAGCATTTCTATTGAATTCATCATAAACAGAGTCAGTAAAAGCCCTCTTCTCAAAAGTGACACCTTTATGCTGGGTAGATTTTGAAGTGTGTGTGTCAAGGATGGATCAGCATTAACCAGATTAACCTGTAACAAGATCAGTATTGATGAGATTAACCACCACTGGGTCAGGACTGTAGCTTCTTTAGGACTGCTGGATTGCTGGTAGTGTTCCCTCCAGTGGCCGTGTCGTACATACTGCATCTCCTGCGTATGAGTAGATGATGTAATCTGTGTATATGATGTACTGTCATATATACAGTACAAGTTAAAATAAGTTAAAGGATGTGTAAGGATTTTACACATTTTAGAATAATAACACATATGGAGTTGTGCCAAAACTAAACAAGAAATTAAAAGAAAACCCTAAATAAGTGAGTAGATACTCCCCAGTTAACATAGAACCTTCCCAGAACAAAGTAACATTAATGGAGGTTTTTGTGTGACTTTTTAAAAGGGGTGTTCTTCCAATTAGGAAGAAGTTTAGGAAATGTTTTGAGAATGTTCAGGGGGAAAATGTCCCTGTAACCAAAACTGAATATTTGTGGGAAGCAAAGCTGAAAGTTTATTTTGGTTTGATTAGCATGAAAATGATATGAAATTGGCCAAAGAAAACCAAATATCTCCAAAACAAATATGTTTACGTGTGTTCTTTACTTCCAATGCAAGTAGTTTTTTTTTTTTTTTTTTTTTTTCTCAAAACCATTTTGAAGCATTTCCAGTGGTTCAGTTGATGCTCTGATTAATAAGAGTGCAGGATAAATTCAAATCTATTTAAGTTTTATATGAAGATATGAAGAAAATGTAACCTGGCTGCCTGAAAAAGTACTATTTACCTCAGAATAATAACCCAAGACACCCAGACTGAATAAATGAATTAACATATATCTGATTGTGTGTGTGTGTGTGTGTGTTGGTCTACTATAGGACAATAATAAATTAAACAATATCTACAGTCCTAAACAAGTAATTATTGCTGTCTATATATTATTAACTAATACCTATTATATTTATATATTATATATCTGTAAAAATGTATCTAAAATCATCAACAATCACATTTTTTGGTTAGTTGGGCCCAACAAAAGAAAAACAAGTACATGACAAAATATATTATTACTATTAATAATCAATATATAATCCCTTGTCCTGAGTGCACTCACCACCTCTGCAGGAGACAGGATGAGCTTAAGACAGGATAAAAGTGCAAATGTTGTTCAATAAAAAAAAAACAGCCTGCACATAATTTTAGTCTTCCAAACATCTCGTTTGTATTCATTATCTTATATATAAAATAATAATATATGTTTAAAAGATTGATCAAGTGAAAATAAAAACAAACGTTCATCTACAATATCTGTAGTGTATTAACTAGTATTATGCTACTGCAGGTATAGCAACTTTTAGCAAATTATTCATAACTAAAATAAATATAAACAACTAATTAAATTATGACTTAAGTATGATTCTGACTGGTTTTTCTGTTGTTTAATAAGATTCTCTAAAAGCATCTGTATCTGATCAAATATATCAAGTGCTATGTTATGTTTTGAACTCACCAGGATTTGTGAAATCTTAACTAAAGTCAAGTTTTGAAGTATTTTCTTTGATAAAGAGATCAAAGTTAATCAGAGACATGTCTGTCTGCTCTGTCGATGGAGAAACTGACTAGCCGACAAACATTGTAATGTTATTATCTGAAGAGACAGTAGAACACTAGTGTGCTCATGTTGTTTATGACAAAATGTGTTACATATGTATTGAGCTCAAATTATGCATCAATATTGTTCAACATCGTCAGCATCAGTTAAGAAGAATATAATTTGAGGTACATTTCTGTAATATGTGTAACTTAATACAGTACTGAGATGTTTTGATGGCTTGTGGTGACCTTAGTAAGACAGGTTAATTTCCCAGCACCCCCAAAAATTACAATGTTGTGAAAAAAATATTAACTGTTATGTGTTTTATACTAATTACATGTAAAGTCACATTTCTCAAGCCTTTTTGTTTTATTGTTGATGCTGTTTGAATAATTATTTAAAGTCCAAAATGAAATATTCTAATCATTCTGGATTTTCATGAGCTACAACCCACAGTGATCAACATTAAAGCAAATAAAGGCTTGACATATCTCACTTTATTTGTAATTAATATAAAATATAAGACGATTTTCCTTTTGAATCAAATTATGAACGTTGAACTTTTTTCATTATCTCAGTGATCTGTGTTTCGATGTGACTGATGTGGTTTTGCTTTGATGCAGCTTTGAACACTTTTGAGATGCTTTTCAGAACAGAGACATAATACCATAATATATATTTTATTTCAAATGCACACACAGGCATCAACATCCTGACTTATATTTGTTTGACAAACCAGTTTCATACATTTAAGCGTAGGCCTTTGGGATAAGATGGACAAAATCCACACTTTTGACTGGTATGTTGTAGGTGGGTGGCGTCTCTTTAGTGCTTTTAGTGCAGTCACATACGTGTGTAGTTGATTTAGAACATTGACTGCTTTCACTGACACTCTGCTTGGGTTTGGTCTTCCTCAGGTTGGTATAACCGTTTGTACATCAACTTCACCCTGCGGCGTCACATCTTCTTCTTCCTGCTGCAGACCTACTTTCCTGCCACTCTGATGGTCATGTTGTCCTGGGTGTCCTTCTGGATTGACCGGAGGGCCGTCCCTGCCAGGGTGCCTCTGGGTAATATACATGTTTTCACACTGCATGATCTTTGCCTCAGAGGAGTCCAAAATGCTTTAGAAATGGGACTGTGAGGTTATTTTTGCTAGCAAACACTAGAAATCAGTAGTCACCAAAATAGTCCAGTAATGCCCATCAACATTTCACCAAAACTCTTAGCTCATAGTGTTTTAGGACATCATTTTCATAGTTCAGTCATACTGTGTCCTAGACCACACCCACTAGTCTGTGATCCCGTCATTAAGATCTGGATGTGAATTTTGTGTATTTTGACATAAATAACCTGGCTATTTAGGTGACTATTGAGGTTTAATATTTGTGAGATTTTAAACTTGCCTTTGTATACTTGAGATTCATCACTAATGTGCACTTTGTGGTGAACCATGTGAGGTAATGCTGGTTAATTCATCTCTATGGCAATGTTCAGACAGCAAGCCCAAGCCCACTTATGATCCTGTCTAGATTGTATCCAGATTAATTTTTAGTAGTGCTGACAGTCAAAAACCTCATAAAATCTGATTTTTGTAAATCTGATCTACGCCATATTTGGAGGTGGTTTGTAATGTGATTACAATCAGATTTGTACAGATCTGTCTCACTCTCAACGTGACAAAGATGGACACATCAAACCAAGAACTTCGTCCCAGGTTGCCAGGTTCCGAAAAAATTCTCTAGCCCACTGACAAAGCCACCCTACACAAAATTAAAACTAACCCAAAATTTAAGAGTCTAATCACAGATGATTGAGGAATTTACAATTGCTCTTTATTACTCATAAATCTTATTTTAGTCTGGCTCTAATCTATATTGTCAGATCCCTCCACTGGGGTCTTCTAATATTAGAAAATCTACCTAAGACATCTCCAACACTACTTTTTTCTGTGTGAATAAAAGATTTTGGTAGATTTCAAAGTAGTCCAAAAACCAGCACCCCACCATGTCTGGAATTTTACCTACAAGTGCATTAAAATAAATACTGCAGTTGTGTTGGGAAAATTAAGAATCTGGCAACTAATCTGATAATTACTGACGCCTGCACTGTTAACACAGAAACCCAAACATCACCTCAGCAGATTTGAGAAACTAGTGTGACTTGCTTGCAATCTGGATATAGCTTATGTCACATCTGTGCCTACTTCCTGTGATCTTGATCTGCTCAACAGGTTTTTCAGCTTTGAACAATCATCTTTAGTTTGTGGGGTTGCTGCCTCCTGTTGCACTCAACATTGTGTTGCTTTTTATGATGACTGATCGGCTCTGGTTTCTAGCCTCATCTTGGCCTGTTTTACTGCCTCTGACACTGATTTTTCACCTCATATCGCAAGAGCACAGCAGCTCCACATGCAAATGTCATTTTTAGAATCCAGCCCAGACCTTTTATGTCCCCTGCTAATAATGACACACAGGTGACCAAGAAACAGAGCAGCCAGTTGTTACTTGTGGTCACTTGAACTAGGACAGTTATATTAAAAAAGGTCCTATATGGATCACTCAGTATAATAATGATGCACAAATAAAAGTGGACTTTCTGCCTGGATTTGACCTCATTATTGTTTCAATGATGAGTTGGAATAGAGGGCCAACAAGCCACTTTGTTCTAGTTCAGGGCTTCCCAGTCCTGCTCCTGGATTAGCTTATCTCTAACCTTAGCTCCAACACCTGATCCAGTCTGTTTCAGAAGCATCTGAATATTAGACAGGTGGCGTGGATCTGAACTCTCCAGGATGGTAGATTTCCAGGAGCAGGATTGGGGACCTGTTCTAGCTGTTTTCATATGTTGAGTCTATGTACTGTTATTTCCTCAGGCATCACCACGGTGCTCACCATGTCCACCATCATCACCGGGGTGAACGCCTCCATGCCTCGAGTGTCCTACATCAAAGCTGTGGACATCTACCTGTGGGTCAGTTTTGTCTTCGTCTTCCTCTCTGTTATAGAGTACGCAGCTGTGAACTACCTGTCCACCCTACAGGAGCGTAAGGAGAGGAAGCTCAGAGAGAGGGTAAGAAACACCAGACTTATTTTTGGTTACCTATTGATGCTAAAGTAATCAGTGAAATGTTTAAGTAGAGACTCTACTCCTCTTGAGTGATGTGAACATTACATTCTGCTACATATTAGGCTTTCTGCACTTATATGTAGTCTTTTGTTCTCTGCTTTACTCAGAGTCTTGGTATGAAGTTGTATGGTACTGATACCTGAACCCTAGCAGAATTGTCTGTGTAATGAAACAGTCAGTGTGTGAATACACAGTTGTATGGAAAATGTTCATGTCTGGTCCGATTATACGTTTTGTTGATTACTGAATTTAGCATATCCCCTACAGAGAACACATATTTGAAAACACACTTAGAATTTGACATTTCAGAAAGACATAAAATGATCAAATGTAGATTATATTAGATACTAAACTGAAATGAAAAGAAGAGTCAAAGAGCCAGTTCTAAGCAAACTGGCTATTTTAATAACAGACAACAGATCAAAGAGAACAAAAAAAACATCCACTCTCAGCACCACAACAGCCAGACTGAACTGGCTGAACTGGCTGAACCTTCACCTGACTCCCCTCCTCACCCTGATTGGTTCAGAGTCCTGGATTTAATGTTAAAATATGGTGATTTGGAGTTTTTGTGGTGTTAAAACATGTGTTCCCATTATTCTATACTTTTAAATTTCTATGTACAAAAGTTCAGAAGGCAACAGACCGATCACATTACTTTCATCGCTCCTACACTCCGACGCCTTTTGTTTTTCTTTACCTTGTCAACACAGTAAAGTGAGCAGTGTTAAATGTTACATGGAAGGAGTAGAAATAGTGGTGAAATACATCTGACAAGATTTTTCTAAGACAGATTCTGTACATATTATTATTCCAGAGGAACACGAGAAACTTAGACAGAAAACACAGATTTAGTTTTTTAAGGTTGTTCCCTGTAGAAGATGATGTTACCCACAATCTAGTTGAGAAACAAAGGCATGTTTGGTGCCTGAAATGTGCTTCTACAGTTTTGCACTGGAGCACAGTGGTAAAAGTAGCTAAAACATAATGCAAGCTTATTCCCCACCAACTGCTGCCATGCAAACTGCATGTCTAAACCATCACATGCTTCAAATCATGTTATGTAATCTCAAACAAGACTTGTTTGTGTGGTTTCTGACAGTGGATGAAACACTGCTGTTCTATAAATGGGCAAAGAAACAGAAGTAAAGCTTGAAGTATGATTGTGTACATTAGATTTTTACTACTGTTCATTAAAACCTGTGCACATTACCACAGTGGTGTGAGTGAATGTGCTGAATATCCTTTCACCTGTGTGTGCAGCTGCCGTGCACGTGCGGGATGTCTCACCCGGGCCAGATCATGATGAGCAGCAGCTACAGCGAGATGGATGCGATGACCACAGGTCACTACGGCATGCCGGAGATGAACGGGGACAAGCGGGAGCGCATCCTGGTGCAGCTGGCCCTGGACAAAGAGCAGGGCACTCATAGCCAGGGTGGAAACGCTCGCTCCTACAGCAGCATATGGATCGACACTCACGCCATAGACAAATACTCACGGGTGATCTTCCCTGGAGCATATACGCTCTTCAACATCATATACTGGTCTATCTACTCATAACAGCTGTTTCTGAAGCCACTCATGTGATGGAGATGTCCTGCAAGCTTTCGGGACGTTTAACGGTGGTTAACAGAGACCATGGCGAAGAGTGCGAGAACATTCCGTCCATTCTGTCCAAGTCGGAGCAGAAGTCAAGTGAAGAAGCCAGACTCTCATAACGTAACAGTGACCCAGAGACCTTATCCACAGTTTTTACACTATCAGGTTGTAAGAAAAGCAAAGAAGATGCTTTATCGTCTTCATCGTTCTTCTCCTCTACTGAAAGTCCTGCATGAACGAGACGTTACCTTCTTTTAGTCTTAGACTCTCTTCACACAACAATAGATTAATGCAACAAAAAATGACTTTTTTAGGCATTTACAAATGCATAGATATTGTAATTTTGTGTAGAAGCAGTTGTATATCTGTATATTTAATTTTGATTTTCAGGATGCCTCCAGGTAGGGCTGGGTGATATGACCGAAAATTATATCATACATCTTCCCACATTATTCAATATCGATAATCATTCTATGCGTTCCCTTTGTTTAGAGGAATGGGTCACCCAGAAATCATATTTACATATTTTTCCACTTTCCTCAGATATAACCAATCAGCCAAGACATGTTTGGAGAACTGGAGCTGAGAGGCCAACATGGCTAAGACTAGAACTCCGTAATGAAACAACATTTGGACTCAAAACATGTATTGGTTGATCAGCTACATCTGAGGAAAGTGGAAGCCTGTATAACAGGGATGTAAACAGGCAGCAGGTAAAAAGGTAAGAAGATCTAAGGGTTTGTGGACGTCTGGTAACAAACATCAATCAACTTGTGAAGAAGACTCAGGCCTATAGCCCCATGCTAATGGCCTACACATGCATGATTTTCAAGATCACGGAATGTTTGTGTTATCTGTCATATTGGAAGTTGACATATTTCTCTGCCACGTTGACCAGCATGCTGTCATACCTTTATTTAACCTTAGTGATCATTAGTACTAAAAGTGCTAAAGTTAGCAGAATAAACATGTTCCTCACTTCTTAGCTCAAGTGAAGTCCCCACTCTGCCTGTGGTTAGAATTCGTTGGTTTGGAGTCAGATGATTAGTGTAAGAACACCATGAGTCTTATCAGAGGCAGAAGAGGGGCAAGTTTTCATATCTGACCAACCCCGCCCTCCACAAATGTCCTCCTCAGAGTGGACAAATATTTTGATCTCAAAAGGGTGAATTTCACCACTGAGGGGTTTGCATCGCTGGTGTAAATATAATTCTGGAGTAAAACATTCCACTAAGTCTACTAGTGCATCTCCAAACATTACAATGTTCATTTTTCTTCAACAATTAATTCCAAAAGCTAAACTCTCATATATTTCATATTCATTACACACGGGTTTATTTGCTCTAATGTTGATATTGTTTGACTAATAATAATTAAATATTTCAATCATTTGAGATTCTAGATTTCTGAATTTATTGAGCTATAAGCCTCGTTAACCTACATACAGGTGCTGGTCATAAAATTAGAATATCACGAAAAAGTTGATTTATTTCAGTAATTCCATCAAAAAGTGAAACTTGTGTATTATATTCATTCATTACACACAGACTGATTATTTATTTATTTATTTTATTTTTTATTATTATAACTCACAGCTCATGGAAATCCCAAATTCAGTATCTCAGAAAATTAGAATATTACTTAAGACCAAAAATAAATTATTTTTAGAAATGTTGGTCAACTGAAAAGCATGTACAGCACTCAGTATTTATTTGGGGCTCCTTTGGCCTGGATTACTGCAGCAGTGCGGTGTGGCATGGACTGGATCAGTCTGTGGCACTGCTCAGGTGTTATGAGAGCCCAGGTTGCTCTAATAGTGGCCTTCAGCTCTTCTGAACTGTTGGGTCTGGTGTATCACATCTTCCTCTTCACAATACCACATAGATGTTTTATGGGCTTAAAGTCAGGTGAGTTTGCTGGCCAATTAAGAACAGGGATTCCATGGTCCTTAAACCAGATACTGCTAAGCTTTGGCATTGTGTGTCAGAACCTGGACACCTGAGCAGTGTCATAGACTGATCAACTCCATGCCACACCGCACTGCTGCAGTAATCCAGGCCAAAGGAGCCCCAACTAAACACTGAGAGCTGTACATGCTCATACTCTTCATCTTCATACTTTTCAGTTGACCAACATTTCTAAAAATCCTTTTTTTGTTTTGGTCTTAAGTAATCAAATTTTCTGAGATACTGAATTTGGGATTTTCATTAGCTGTCAATTATAATAATAAAAAATAAATAAATAAATAAATAAATATATATATATATATATATATATATATATATATATATATATATATATATATATCAGTCTGTGTTTAATGTATATTATATTCATTCAAGTTTCACTTTTTGAATGGAATTACTGAAATAAATCAACTTTTTCATCATATTCAAATTTTATGATCCACACCTGTAATCATAAAGATAAAGAAAAAAAGAAAAGGCTTGAAATAGGTCACTTCCTGTGTATTTAATATAAACTGTGTCACCTTTTTGAGTCATTATGAAGAATGAAGAATATTTTTCACAATATTCTCATTTTTGATGTGGCACTCTAAAGAGTATTTTATAAGAATTTATAATAATCTGTTTTATTGTTTTTACACTCAGTATGTAACACCTTTAAACATGTCTTAACAGTCAACAAACATGGGAATAAACAGAAAAAAAACTGCTGGCAAATAAGACATGTAGTGCTTAGGATGAATTTAAATGTAAAGGGAACATAAACTGAGGCCTTTTTAGTATCCGATTCAACACTAAATAACTTCCCTGGCTTTTTCCTTATGACATACTCATGAGTAACAGTTCACATTTCAAGCTGCTAATACTGGATTAAGGGACAGAATGGTATAATCCTCTTACTGAAAATACCTCACATTATGCACATTATCGATACTGAAAAGAAATTTGTGATCATTGGGGCACATTCACCAATATCTGAACGGGGTGAGGGGGCAGTCGTGGTCTGGTGTTTAGGGATCTGGTCTTGTGACTGAAGGGTCATTGGTTTGATCACCCGGGCAGGTCATGACTGCAGTGTCCTTGAGCAAGGCACCTAATCTCCAACTGGTCCCCGGGTGCGATGGATAAGGGCTGCCCACCACTTCAGGCACTTGTTCTCACAGCCTAGTGTGTTTCACTGCACTGATGGGTTAAACGTGGAGGTCAAATTCCGTTGCGTGCAATCACACTGGCAAGTTTAATCTAATCTAATCTTAGAATTTTCTTACATTTGTTCTCCAGACGCGTTTTTAACCTGCAGAACTGTTTGCACCTCCTCCGTTATAATGATGGATCTCATCATCCTTGTCAGCTGAATTAATCCCATATAAGAAAACATTGTGAATGTGCTCCTTAAGAATGGCTGATGAATGAGGCACCAATGTTATCGTTGTATCGCCCAGGCCTACCTCCAGACGTTCTGTGATGCATTCTATTTAGTGTAAATAGAAATGTGCATTGTGTAAAAATCTTTTGAAGACCTCAGTGGATGCATGAGACTCCATTACGTCATTGATCGCAGCCATGAAAGTAAGTTATAGAGATGTAGGCTAAGTCTTTTTCTCATGATGTAAGCCCATTTCAGTCTCCATAGCCAGAAGTGTACAGTGAAGAGAAAAACTACTGCGGCTGAATAGATATGTCAACATGTACAGCATTTGTATAGTAACATAGCATTTTGTTGTGCTTTGTCCTGAAACACGAGAGGACAAAATGGTTCTAACATGAATCCTTTAATAATAAAACTAGTATTTGAGATTTAGATATTGTATTACTGCTCATCCACTGAATGAACATCCATTTTGTGAAGAATGCTGTTTTTTTTAATAATAAAGCTTAAAATGCTGCACCAAATATGTACTTAGCTTGTTTATATCTGTGAACACATTGAGTAAAATATGTGATATTTGTGTTACTTTTGAGCAGTGAAGGTACTGCTAAGAAAAGATTCTTCATTATCATCCCTCCATGCATGGGTCATCTTTACATACATCAACCATGACCTTTCACGTACTACGTTCTCACAATATGGGGACATTTATTTGATTGTTTAAAATGTTAAATTTAGAATTTACTTGTTTTTAAATGTTTTTACTTCAAATCTTTGCTTTAAAAGTGTTTATCTGAGACAAACTGTGCATTCTGTGTATGCTCTGGTAAGCATGAGTAACGTGTAGCACCAGTTTCTGTATGGTTTCAATGCCTCATTAATTGAATTAAATGGTTTCAGTTGTATTCTTAGTCCTCTCTGTACCGCTGTGATAATTTTACCCTGTGGATCAATATTTGCTAGCTCAGGCTAAGGAAGGTAACTACAGTGAGGAGCATAAGTATGAGGACTGGTTGTGTAAACACACTTTTATATTTCACTGTCCTTATACATATGCATTTCACTATTCACTGATGTTATAAGAGCAGCCTAGCAAACCTGTAAGAACTTACATGGTAACATTAACACCTCCTTGTATTTAAATCCATTGTCTGTTATCAGCTGCACTGATCATACAGGAGCTCTGTGTAGTTCTACACTTACAGACTGTAGTTCATCTGTTTCTCTGTGTACTTTATTCACCTGTAAAATACTCCAGTGATATTGATGTGGTGGTGGTGTGTTAGTGTATGTTGCGTGTCACTGTCCACTCTATTAGACACATCTATTGGTCCACCCTGAACATGTAAAGTCAGACTCAGTAGCTCATCTGTTGGTCCTCTAGTCCTTCACTGGTGCCCACGTGATGCTGTTGGCTGGATACTTTTGGTTGGTGCACTCCAGCATTTTCACTCTAACACACTAACACACCACCACCACATCAGAGTCACTGCAGTGCTGAGAATGATCCACCACCCAAATAATATCTGCTCTGTGGGGTCCTGATCAGTGAAGAACAGGTGAAAGGAGGATAATAAAGTACACAGAGAAACAGATGAACTACAGTCTGTAATTGTAGAACTACACAGAGCTCCTGTATGATCAGTGGCTGTAGATACAATTTTAGCTACATAGAACCTGCTGTTATTATGCAGATGCTGAGGCCACATGGAGTTAAATTTAGAGACGAAGAGAAGCTTTAAGTGCAAATTTCAAGCAATTTTGGTCCATGAAATGCACAAACATTAAGGTACATGCAACTAGCCGTCTTACTGTGATAAAGTGGTGTAACTGACCTAATGTGCCCTTTCCCTTCCCTCCTGATTTCTCTATATTTTATACCACAAAGTAGTTAAGCAAGACACTTTCACACATAATCTCTGTGATTTATTTAACAGCAACATCACACTGATGATTCTGTTTAATGTCAGTCTCATTTCACCTTCAAATTCAGTTCAGCACAGTTTACAGTACAGGTACTAGTGTACTACCAAACTCAATCCCAAATCTAGCTAAATATCTCATATTTCTTGTCTTAGTTTTAAGCTAATTTCAACCATAACAAGACATTTTCTAGGAACTGAAGAAAATGTGTTGATGGAGTGCCCTTGATTACACCCAACTGCTCCCCGGGCTTTGTGTGTGTGTGTGTGTGTGTGTGTTCACTACATGGATGGGATAAAAGTGGAGGTTAAATATGGCAGTGTGGTGTGGGTCTTCCTTCCTTTCAGTACCAAACTAAAGAATTAAACGTCTGACATGTTTTGTATGAAGGACTACATTATGAGGCAGCCATGGCCTGGTGGTTAGAGAACTGGGCTTGTGATCTGAAGGTTGCCGGTTCAATTCCCAGATCCAACAGGTCATGACTGAAGTGCCCTTGAGCAGGGTACCTAACCTCTAGCTGCTCCCCGGGCGCTGTGACTAGGGCTGCCCACCACGCTGGGTACGTGTGCTCACTGCCTAGTGTGTAAATGTGTGTTTCACTGCACGGATTGGGTTAAACTGCGGAGAATTAATTTCCTAAGTGTGTAAAAAGCACAAGGATCAAAACAGTACTCTAAATCTAAAACTACAGAGAAGGGGAAAATAAATTAAAGCTGACATTTAATTTTCACCTAAATGATTTGTTGGTGATTTCTTGGCTTAAGGAAGTTTTTTCTCTGGTCTTGGGCCTCTCTCTATAAACTCTTGCCTGACCCTCTCAAGAGCCCCCGGACTGAAGAGCACATCAACTGCTGTCATGGCCATGGCTTTGGCAGCACGGAGGGTGAAAAACTGAGCTTTCTCTGCACCTGCAAATACAGACAGCTGTGAATCCTTCACATGGATCAGGTTATGAAAGTTATTTGTATGTTAGGAAAGAGAAAAGGAGGTGTGAAAGGCAAATCATAACAGCAGATTATACATTATACATAACAGGCTGGGTCATAAGACTTATACATGTATAGGGTTACTCTGACCCAGTGCTGGGTTGTTTATGTAACACTAATCATATTGGTTCCACATAACAGAACATGTCTATATTTTATGGAAGTTCACTTTATTTTTAAAAATTTATATCAGTAATGACTCTGTGATGAATGTGCCTCTCTCTCTCTCTCTCTCTCTCTCTCTCTCTCTCTCAATTTCAATTTTCAATTTCAATTTAAGAAGCTTTCTTGGCATGACAAATAGTTACATTGTATTGCCAAAGCAATAGGACAAAACAACAAAATAAAGAATGACAATATTAATAAAAATAAATAAATAAATAAAA
>BRDA01011113.1:32156-48084 GCA_036984385.1 Crenuchus spilurus | reverse complement strand
ATATATATAGACCCATTCCAAAAAAATAGAATATCATGGAAAAGTTTATTAATTTCCATAACTCCATTCAAAAAGTTAAACTTTCATAGATTATACAGATTCACGGCCCACAATTTAAACGATTTCAAGTATTTATTTGTTTATTTTCACATAATTTGGGCTTCCAGCTTATAAAACCCACAAAAACAGGATTTCAAAAAAATAGAATACTGTGGAGAAATCAGCCAAATATTTTGCAGGACATGAATATTTTAAACTGAGTGTGACACACTAATCATCTACTAAACTCAAAGCACCTGCACAGGTTTCCCCACGTGTCATTAAAGTGCTTCAGTTCGGTTCAATATGGGGAAGACTTCAGACATAACAAACATGAGGAACAGAACCCAAAATGCTTGAGGTCCAGTGTGAAATATCCACAGTCAGTCATGATTTGGGGTGCAGTGTCTGGTGCAGGTGTTGGTAAACTCTGCTTTCTTAAATCCAAGGTCACCGCAACAGTCTACCAGAATGTTTTAGAGGACTTCATCATGATTCCTTCTGCTGAGGATCTGTATGGAGATGCAGATTTCATCTTCCAGCAGGACCTGGCCCCTGCCCATGCCACCAGAAGCACCAAAGCCTGGTTTGATGCCCATGAGATCACTTGCTTGACTGGCCAGCCAACTCGCCGGACCTAAACCCCCACTGAGAATCTATGGTTTATTCTCAAGAGGAACATGAGGGCCACCAGACCCAACAACAAAGAAGAGCTGACAGCAAGCATCAAGGAAATCTGGGCTTCTATAACTCCAAGTCAAAGCCACAGGCTGATTGCCTCAATGCCACGTCGTACCCAACCAAGTATTGAAGATTGACATATCATTTTGAAAGCACCATATTTTGATTGATTTGATGTAATCCTAATTTCTTTTTTTTCTGCAAAAAACTAAGTAGTTTGGGCTGATTTCTCTACATCTAATTTTTTTGAAATCCTGTTTTCATGAGTTTTATGAGCTGGAAGCCCAAATTATGTAAAAATAAACAAATAAATACTTGAAATTGTTTAAATTGTGGGCCCTGAATCTATAATCTACGAAAGTTTCACTTTTTTGAATGGAATTTTGGAAATTAATCAACTTTTCCATGATATTGAAATTTTTTTGGAATGGGTCTGTATGTGTGACACAATAAATGTGTGTTACTACCAACGTTTTCTCTTCCTAAGCTGGTATAAAACATTTGAGTTAATAAAAGAAAAAAAGTTTTTAGGCCTGTTCGGTACTTTGTCCCAAACTGCGAGACAGCACTTTATAATCCCTTTTACAGAACTTTGATAGTTTGGCTTGGGGTGAGGTTTTATTTCTCTCCCCCAGTGCACCAGATTACTTGTTTCAGATTGTAAAATGTCCTGCCAGGCCAGCAGTGACACAGTATGGACAGATAATGTCGAATATAAGAGCATTTACGCAGTCGAATTCGTAGCGCTGTCATACACGTCTCCTAAAATGGAAAAGTACTAAATGCTTCTGATGTTTTCCAAGCAGTGAGATGAAAGTAACAGGAAGTGATGTTTTAAGCACACATTCAGTGCATCAGAGTCTGGAGCACCCTCCTGATTCTCTGCTTTGATCCCCCCAGTCTGGCCCTTCAGGTTGCTAATACCAGAGATAGAAGTTGCACAGGGGTGAAGGAAAAACGACTGCAGGCAGCTTTTTAGACAGAAAGTGACCACATAACCACGTAAGCCGAATATCAAGGTCAGTTCTGTTGGGCCTCGCTCAGCTGTTCTTCTTATTCTCTTGTTTTTGAGTGCATTTCCTGCATTTTTTGTATCTCAGCAGTGAAAGACTTCTACATAGCCACATCATCACCTTAACCATCCGCTTTGCAGGACCAGATATAACAGTGTTCGCTCAGCGGTGATCCCTGACACTTTCCTCACTGCTCCTGTTCATTATAGAGGTTAACTGGTCCACTGTGGAGCATTGATTACTCTTGTACCACTAACTGTAGCTATCATTCCCCTCTGGCATCAGTGAGGGACCAGTGTTATGCTGTTGGGAGGCTCTGTATGTACCAGAAGTCCGTGCCTGCACGATGGCAACTCTAGCGCATAAGTTAGCGATTTCTGAGATGCTACCACCACCATGCTTAACACGGCACCATATTGTCATGCCGTTTTGGACATCAGTCCGTTCACATCCTTTGTCCATGATGATGGTTTAACACTCTGCTACAACTGACTAGTGTGCTCACTTTTTTATACATGCAGCTACACCTGTCATGTAGCCAGAGGTGGTCATGATATATTTGAAATGACTGTGTCAAAAGGTTTAGAGCTACATGCTTTAATCTATCGCTTATTCTTTTTATATACACATTTTTGCCCATTTTTATCCACTTCCCATTGTAGTAGTAGTAGCCAATGAATCCATCCCATCCACTAGGGGGCTCTCCCCATCACTTTGCACTGTCCCTGACTCTAGGAGGGTGAAGACAAGCACAACCCTCCTCCACTCTTTTTGAATTAGCGCTGATACATCATCACTGGGGAGCCAACGCGCTTGGAGGAAAGCGCAGGATTCCCAGCTCCGAATGGACCAATCAGAAAGAGCCTGAGCCAGTGGACATTGTAATGTGTAAGTAATTACAATGTATATGTATATATCTCTGTGTGTGTGTGTGTGTGTGTGTACTATAAAATGACTAATCATGCATTAATGAGATTATAATAAAAAGATGCAATAGCCAATGTAGCAACAATCAAAAACTTAGCAACTGCAGTGTAATTATGGTGGCACACAAAGTTTCTCATGTTTTTACAACATACACAAAACAAAAAAAGTAGATAGAAAGTTCAGGTTGTGTCTGAATAAAGACCCAGCCAGACTTTATCCCATATATACAGTCTTTGGTGGATCAGAGCATGTGGATCATCCTGTTTTTATTGAACATTCATAGCACTCTGAGGGTGTCCATCTGGTAAAAGGCCAGAGAAGATTTCCAAGTTTTTTACATGGATTATTCTTTTGGTGTGAATAATTACATGCGCGGAAACTTTTTATGCTGTTTTTTTTTATTGAAAGGCCAAATGTTAAAACAACACAGAGGTCTTAAAAGTCATATAAATGTAATTAATGGAGCAAGCTTTAGGAAAAACAAACTGATTGAAAACAGTCCCACATTTCCAATTACAGAGCTATATAAGTCAGTAAAATATAAGACTGAAGTCTCTGTACAAGGCACTTCAGCACAGCCTTTAAAAACTTCCATTAGGATGACTATCATTTTTCTCAGAGTTTTGTTAATGCAGAAGAGGCAGCGTCAGTATTATAATACCAATAACACCAGCTGTACACATGCAAAGGACTGTAAATATTACATATACAGATTTATTACAATGTCTCTCATCCATCATAGATTAGAAGATAAAATGAACAAGGACAAAGAGGACATTGGAAGCCCTGCTTAATGCTAAATTATAGAGCTGACTCCTAACACCAATAATTGATTTCTCAATTGATGAGCAGTAAAGAGGCATTAGCTTTTTAACTTCCTCTCCCGAGCACCAAATTTATGGACAACAGTAACATTCCTTGAATGCCTATTGCACAAATGAGTGTTGGTATAAAAGGATTCGGATAACAGCTGCAAAAACACTGTGATACAGTACAACGTAATGGACAGCGCCGTCATGAGAATAGTTGAAGCCTTGTATTGTGAATCAGCTCATTACACTCACAGAAAAACAGTTTTGTGCTGTGAAGATCTGGAAATGCAACGTTTGAACATACACACATGATGGAGCTCTGTGCATCACCCTGAGCACGATGTTCTTTTGGCTCTCGCTCTCTCAAACTCTTCCCAGCATCCGTGCAATCCACCAGTTACAGGGCATGACGACCTGACAGATGACCCTGCCGCCCTGGTAATAGTATGGATATGGCCAGTAGCCCATCAGGGGCTCATGGTAGCGGCGGCAGAAGCGGTAACCACGCCGACAGTACTGGCAGCAGTAGCCCTGATCATCCAGACTGCTGTCCAGCTGAAGTCCATTTTCAGTCTGTGAAGGACAGGAGGTGAATGGGTCAGCAAGGAAAAACAAACAAAAATCTGCTCTATGAAAGCTGTGAAAATACTACTACTATTACTACTGCTAGTAGTAGTACTACTACTACTACTACTACGACTACTACTACTGGTAATGATACTGCTGCTGCTGCTGCTACTACTACTGCTGCTACGACTACTACTGGTACTACTGCTGCTGCTATGACTACTACTACTACTACTACTACTACTGGTACTGATACTACTGCTGCTACTACTACTACTACTACTATTACTACTACTATGACTACTACTACTGGTAATGATACTGCTGCTGCTACCACTACTGCTGCTATGACTACTACTACTACTACTGCTACAGGTACTGATACTACTGCTGCTATTACTACTACTGGTACTGATACTACTGCTGCTAATACTACTACTACTACTACTACTACTACTGGTACTGATACTACTAGTGCTAATACTACTACTGGTACTGATACTACTGCTGCTACTACTACTACTACTACTACTACTGCTTCTGTTGCTTCTACTACTACTAATACGACTTCTACTGGTACTGCTACTACTACTAATAATGATTATTATAATATTGCTACTACTGCTGCTAGTACTATTATGACTGATAATGCTACTACTACTGCTGCTACTCCTACCAGTACTACAACTACTACAACTGCTGCTGTTTCTACTACTGCTACTACTACTCCTACTACTACAATTACTATGACTGCTGCTACTACTGCTGCTACTACCAGTACTACAACTACTGCTGCTGCTACTACTACTGCTACTACTATTACCAGTACTGCAACAACTACTACTGATACTACTGCTGCTGCTACTAGTAGTAGTAATACTACTACTACTATTACTGCTGCTACTGCTACTACTACCAGTACTACAACTGCTATGACTGCTGCTACTACTGCTACTACTACTGCTACTACAACTACTACTGCTACTACTACTAATACTGCTACTATTGCTAGTGCTGCTACTGCTACCAGTACTACAACTACTATGACTGCTGGTACTACTACTGCTACTACTACTACCAGTACTACAACAACTACTACTGCTACTACTGCTGCTACTACTAATACTAATACTGCTACCATTTCTACAACTACTACGACTGCTGCTGCTACTGCTACCCGTACTACAACTACTATGACTGCTGCTACTACTACTACTGCTACTACTACTACTACCAGTACTACAATAAGTACTACTGATACTACTACTACTACAAAAACTGCTAGTACTGCTATTGCTACTACTACTACCAATTCTACAATTACTACGACTGCTGCTGCTGCTACTACTACTACCAGTACTACAACAACTAATACTGCTACTATTGCTGCTGCTACTACTACTGCTCTTACTACTACTACTGTTAGTAAAAACCCAAATAATGATGTGATTTCAAGGAGGTGATAACAACAGGTGATTGTAATCATGATTTGGTTTAAATGCAGTATCCATGAAAGGCTATTAAGGAGCAAAATGGACAAAAGATCTTTATCAGAAGAAAAAAAAGGATTATAAATTATTTGCATATTTCCTTCTACAGTGCATAATTTTAAACAATTCTGGGAATCTGGAGGAATTTCATTGTGCAAAGGGCACAAACCTGAGCTAAACACCTGTGATGTGTGATTACTCAGATAGCACTGCATCAAGAACCGTCATTCATCAGCAGCTGATATAACCACATGGGCAAGAGTTCACTTTGGCCAACGTTTGTAAATTCTTTTTTAGAAATGTGGCTTGAAATACAGGAATAGATGTACATTAAGTTGACCAGACAAAATATTATTTATCTTAGGTCCAGACTGACAGCAAAATAAACGTAAAATAAAATTAAGAAACCTTATTTTTTTTGTGCATTTTCCATACCGTCCCAACTTTTTCTGATGTGGGGTTGTAAAGAAGACCCATCTCCTTTGAAGACAAATGGCTGGGAAGTGGGGTAAGGAGTGGAGAATACACACGAGAACAAAATCTCTGAAATATTCAGAGATATCACAGTGATCAGAATAGCATTTAAAGTAGACCGCCTTCCTGTGAAGTGTTGAAGTATAAAGCATGATATAATACTCTTGACCTTTCCATTATGACAAAGGTGGGATCATGCGACTGCTGTGCCTCTGATCCATGTGGCCTACCTACTCATCCTCAACCAGAGGGAGTTTGACACTGCCAGCCATTCAGATAATTACACTATTTCTTTCATCTCTACCTTCCCACTCCTGCAGGCCCAAATCCTGGTATGCCAAGCACCTTGTCATTTGAGCATATAAATGATAACTAGCCTCTCTCTCTCTCTCTCTCACACACACACACACACACACTAGCCCTAGCCCCCTGCCTTGACCTTGGCTTAAAGTAGATGGCACATTCCTAAAGCAATTAGCAGAGTAATGATGGCCTAACAAGGATCCGTTTATTTGCTCTCCTGGGCAGGATGTGAATTTGTGGAAGGGCTAAATGAAAGCTGGGCAAAAGGTAAATTGGGTAGAATTAATGGCCCTTGGCCTTCTCCATTGTGATGGCGAGCATGTGCCCTCTCCAGATTACCTAGGGCTGAGTGCCATGCCTTTGATCATGCAGCTGCATCGAGATAGATTCGGAGAAGTGCCACTTAACTCTATCGCACTCGCCTAACTGTAAGAGCAGATAGCACCCTCGACTCGACACTGTTTCGTCTGACTGCATTTCAATCTCCGGCAGCCGAGGGCTCCTGCGAGACGTGGTGACGCTATTTGTCTGATTAAAAACCACTGTTGTACAGCCAATCACAGCCATTGATCTGTGAGGGATGAACAGATGAGGCATTCGCCATAATGCAGATGATGCAAATGATGCAAATGAGGGAGCGGGATGGTTATGAGACGATTCGCTCGCCTAACAGGAAATTACAGGGTAATAATCATACAGTGCACAATAAAGGTTGGCTAAATGAAAGTGATGCCTCACGTCTGTTTGTTTATAAAGACGATATATTAAGATATCAATACATCATTTAATGATCACAATATGGATGTTATAGAAGACTATACAGCAGTTTATTTGACTCGATCATAGTGTCTCTGTGTTTTGATGAATCTTGAAATGTAATTAAATCATGTTGATCAAAATAAACAGCTCATTTATTTACAAGATTATTGACTAATGTTTTTGTATATTGCACAGAGTATCACGATATGCAGCAGTAATACAGTGGACAACTTTTAAATGTTATATCGTATTTGTAGTATTGATACCTTCAACTTAATTGCCACACCCTGCACATTAATGTTGTTTTATTCTATTATTATTATTATTATTATTATATTCCTCATTTTGTGTGAGTGTGTATATGTATAGAATGCATATATATTTGCTGTCTGTGTTACTACACTAGTGTTGTATTGTCTACTTCTATATACTAAAATCAATGTCCGTGTATATGCAAACATGCTTAGCCAAAAAAGCCTGATTCTGATTCTAATATTACTAATATATGTAACATATATGCAGCTTTATCCTGCACGCAGTAAACAACACTCTTACAGTTATGTGTTTATGTCTCTTTGTGTAGGTATTTCAATTTAAGATAGTCACTTTTTTGCTTTTCATGAGGATGATCAGGCTATAAATACCTGCAGGGTGTGGGATGAGAAGAGGTGGTACAGTGCAGTGAATGTGTGTAAAATGGGTTACAAAGCAGATTGTATTTGGGGGTTAAAGGTCAGAGTGTGAAGGAAGTAGCTGAATGTGCAGGTGTATGAAGTGTACAGTCATACAGGTCTACCAGCAGTGCTAACAATGCCAGTCTACAGGACATTCTCCTCAGAACTGTGGTGGACAGCACACAAGGCTGAAGGCCTCTCCACTCTGCTCCATATGTTGATGCTCTGCAGGTCTCTGTGGAGAGTTCTCTCACAAACTGCTTGTGAAGGTTTTTGTTCACAAACCATGAAGCCCGCCAGTGGTCCCTGTCCATCAGTTTTGTCTTTCAGACACAATTCTGAGTAGAATGACATTAAAGAGATTTCTCTTATCTAGATGTCTAAACATCAAATCTGGGCATTAAAAGTGACATGATTGGGGATTTTTACAGCACCGATTTCCTTTCGTTTCACAGCATGTGACAACAGGAAGGTCACTTTTTCAAGAGCATAAAGGTGAGAAATAACACAGAGACTCATTAATCAATCACACAACTGTGATCGCCGAATGCTATTTTAAATTAAAATCCCAATCCATGTACCTTAATATCATAACTAGGCCTACTGTCACATGCAGAAGAGCAGTTCTCCAGACAATAAGCTCATCTTTCCATTAGTGGGATCCAGAAGTACAGAACTTCTCTTTGGAATATCATGTGGCCTCATATTTATAGCACACAGTCTTGTTAAAAAGGTAATTGGTGACATCTCCCACTGCTCTCATGTACAATGGAGTCGATGCGATTCACATCACGTCCGAGTCTTTCCGAGCCCACTAAACAATGATGAATGGTCCGAAAATTACGTCTTGCTAATGATAGGGACTACAGTAAGAGAAAGGGGGACGATGCCTATCCTGTTTGATTTATTACTCTGACAAATGCATGTAGGCAATTACTGATTCATAATGTTTGTCAGGTTTGGGGTCTTCACTGTAGAGCAAGAATTCATTATGGGAGAGCACAAAGGCTGTCAGAGCAGTGGTGATTATTTTATCAGGTCCATACAGAAAGCCCCCGGCTGCATGAAAGCTGTACGTTTTTACGAAGAAATAAGAGGACTACATATTTTGTCTAAATGAAATGTGATTAAGCAGCATAGACAATGAATATTGTTCCTTAGAGGTAAATTAATCAACGTAACCTCATGAAAAAAAAAGCATAAATTAATCAGCTTGTCTTTGAAATTTTACGTAGGCATAGACGGCATCGATCGCGCCGAAGGAAAACTTGTCGGCCACTTACGATCAAACGAAGGTAACCCAGATGCTATTAGAGCAGCATAAATGCTACATCTTTTAGAATCCAGACAATGTGAGCAGAATATTTAGAGGATATTGTCGCTTCTTGCATTTGCAGACCTGAGTTATTATACATTCAGTGTCACTGGTGAACCATAAACTTCATTCTGTACATCAGTGCTAATTAAGATGTCAAACACTGCTACTCTCTCATCAGTGCTTTCTGAACCACACAGGCTTCCATGCGTGAAATGATCGCTTCTTTGTGTAAATGCATATTTGTACAGGCGTGGAAGGAACTCTGCGGTAGCTTCAGTGTTTGGTTAAGGACTCTTCAACGGCTCCTTGACAAAGCAGAGCATGCGGTGAGTACCTATCAGCCTAATCCTGCCTGATACTCCGGAGGTAGTGTTTAATCAGTGATGTGCAAACCCGGAACGTCTCGAGACGGGACGCAGGGTCATGACGTGTCCCATCAGCGACCGCTATCGGGAGTCTGTTTACGAGTCAGACTGGACTTTGGTCCAATCATTAGAGAGCTTATCCTCCGAATGTAGGTCAAGGACCATGATGCAATTTCTCAGCGCTGCTGGATGATGGTTATCCGGTTTGAAAGACATCCAGGGCCGTGCTGGCTTGCAGCGCATCAGCATGGCAGCAGTGGAGAAAGGTCAGCCTCATATATCTCAGGCCTTCTGTCACAGGAACTTTGATGATTATTTATAAAACGTCCATGATGGGTATGGGCTCATTGCATGAAAAAAATAAAAAAGATCTGAATTCTTCTATCCCCCGCAAGGCCAGAAGTGAGGAAAGGAGCCTATGTTGCACGGAAAGGTCTAGAATATCTGGTTTCCCACCGGTATCAACATGACTCCAGACGGCAATTACCAGGAGCCACATCCCCTCTGACGCTCACAAAGGCCTTTGTTATCACTTGGCCCACAAACACAACCTGTCTGCGCTTGGCCTTGGAATTGGCTGGACTGGTATGTATTACCCCGTCGATAGAAGGAGGGGTATTTCAAACGAAGACGTGGGTTTCATCTCTGGGTTTACTTTAATTATGCGAAACACTGAAGCTCTGGCAATTGGACGAGCCATGCAGGCAAAGCATTCCTGGGCCTCTACAGATAAATGTTCCAATTTTTTGAGGTTCTTTCTTGTCGCTCTCATGCTCGTCCCTAGTCTCAGCATAGGAGTCAGCCAGCAGTTGTGAGGATATTGTAGTTGAGAGTATGATGTGTCTTTAGAAGCGCTTTCTATACCAGAAGTCAAGGTTAATTAATCACTGGACATTCGCTTCAGAAACGGACTGTTTTGCAGTCAATTCCTCTTTCCTTAATAATTAAAGTGTGGCTAATAAATTTATCTGTTATCTGTTAATGAGTGACCTTGGGAGGCTCTCTTTATACATCTCTAGCCACATTAGAGAAAAAAGACAAGGTTCTTGCCAGGGCTTTAGGGAACTTCGCTGCCTTTGAAGGCTAAATATCCCTCTCCATTAAGTGCCAGACACTAAGGGAGTCTTAAGCGAACTGGCCTGATTTAAGCAGATATATAGAGCAATTCCAATGCCCCGTGGTCCACACAGTCTGTTTTGAGTTGGAATGGGGGGTCCAATTAATGAACGATTTATATGAAAAAAAAAAAAATCATGAATATCCAGTTCAGTGGTCTGAGCACATCTCTTCCTGCAGTGCCTTTAAGCCTCGTACTTACATAGTCATTTACTGGCAATTGGTCCATGATGTCCCTGGACTGACGTACTGCCCTAGCCTGGGCCTTTGGGGTGTGGCGTGGATCTTCCACATCCTCGACATCATGGAACTCAGCATCTGAAACACAGTACGGGAGAATGGGAAGTGAGTCTAACATACAGTGTCCTCAAGTACTTCAGTTTCTTTTGGGGAAAACTTCGTAGCGATAGTAGGTTAGTAGAACAACCACATCAACTGGAAGTAAGCAAATTCAGGTCCTCATAAACATTTTCCAAAGTCTTCACTAAATAGGTCAGTTTACAGCTTTCATGGGAACTATATTTAAAGACGGAATATGCAACGAAACCAAGACGATGAGACCTTTGAAGAACCTCCTCATAGTAACTCCACTGTGCACCATGAACATGGCTGTAGCTTTCCTCCTGCCATTTGGTTGGAACTTGAAGACTTGCACTCATACAGTGGCAAGAGATTACATGAAATAAAGCAAGTTGGTGGCATCTGCTTTAGCGTCTGTTCACTGTTCAAGCTTACTTTGGATCATTCTTTATGATATGGGTGCCACTTCATTAGAGCATTTCCCTGTGGATTATCTACAGATGCTCAATGTATCTGAAGAAACAGTTGATCTTCAAATTAGGAGTTATCAAAAAAATGTGTACATAAATAGAAGGTCCTTCCACACTCTGTATTCTTGAAATACAGAATCCTATCAGAATATTATTACCACCTACCCAATAGTGGGAATAACCAACCTTGGTTCAGTTTGCTCAGTGGTGATCCCTGACACTTTCCTCATTGGTCCTGTTCATTGTAGAAGTTAACTGGTTCACTGTTGAGTGATGATTGCTCAAGAAGTCAAAAAAGAATGTTATAAGAATGTTCTGTTTTTAAAAGGTTCCTTGAAGTTTTCTGGTAGGGTCACAAAATATTATTCCCAAAAATATGTGACATATGTAATAATGGTTTGCGTTACTTTTCTGAAAGTGAATGAGTGGTTTGCATTACCTTTTTGGGATGTATAACATCATAATGTTTAACATTACTTTTCTGGAATGTATGACATCAAAATGGTTCACATTACGTTTCTGGAGTGTACGACATCATAATAGTTGGCATTACCTTTCTGGAATGTATGACATCATAATGGTTGGCATTATTTTTCTGGAATATATGCCATCATAATGGTTGGCATTACTTTTCTGGAATGTATGCCATCATAATGGTTCACATTTTTTTCTGGAGTGTATGACATCATAATAGTTGGCATTACTTTCTGGAGTGTGTGACATCATAATGGTTGGCATTACTTTTCTGGAATGTATGACATCATAATGGTTGGCATTACTTTTCTGGAATGTATGCCATCATAATGGTTGGCATTACTTTTCTGGAATATATGCCATCATAATAGTTGGCATTACTTTTCTGGAATGTGTAACATCATAATGGTTGGCATTACTTTTCTGGAGTGTACGACATCATAATGGTTGGCATTACTTTTCTGGAATGTATGACATCATAATGGTTGGGATTACTTTTCTGGAATGTATGACATCATAATGGTTGGCATTACTTTTCTGGAGTGTATGACATCATAATAGTTGGTATTACTTTTCTGGAATGTATGACATCATAATGGTTGCCATTACTTTTCTGGAATGTATGACATCATAATGGTTGGCATTACTTTTCTGGAGTATACGACATCATAATGGTTGGCATTACTTTTCTGGAATGTATAACATCATAATGGTTGGCATTACTTTCTGGAGTGTGTGACATCATAATAGTTGACATTACTTTTCTGGAATGTAAAACATAATGGTTTGCATTACTTTTCTGGAGTGTACGACATCATAATGGTTGGCATTACTTTTCTGGAATGTATGACATCATAATGGTTTGCATTAATTTTCTGGAGTGTATGACATCACAATGGTTGGCATTACTTTTCTGGAATGTATGACATCATAATGGTTGGCATTACTTTTCTGGAATGTACGACATCATAATGGTTAGCATTACTTTTCTGGAGTGTACGACATCATAATGGTTGGCATTACTTTTCTGGAATGTATGACATAATGGTTGGCATTACTTTTCTGGAGTGTATGACATCATAATGGCTGGCATTATTTTCCTGGAGTGTATGACATCATAATAGTTGGTATTACTTTTCTGGAATGTTGACAAAATGTTCCCAGTTAGAGTACACTAACATTGTTGTAACGTTTGAACATCAGCGAGCGTTTTTATTGGTTCTGAATATCATCAGCCCACTTAAATAAGAGTTTACAGTACTTCATATAATTAATCTGTGTGTGTATTTGAATCTATTGTAGGTGAGGTCTTCATAATGCTGTAGCAGCGTTAATAGAATGTTTAAAAATGTTAAAAACAATCTAGAAACATCAAGAAGACTTGGCATATTCTAAGAATTTGTAATATTCCAAAACTGTTCTAACCAAATACTGTTAGCTGGGTTCCTCGTATTCCTTCTCTACAGAGACTCCCCCCTTCGCCAGGTACCCTATTACCATGTCCCTTTTGATAACAGTCAAATCAAGTTCTATGCCCATGATGGTTTCACACTCTGCTACAACAGACTAGCGTGCTCACTTATTTAAACATGTAGCAAACCTTGACACCCAACCTTGAATATTCTGATATGACTGTGTATAGTCTGCATTGCTTGTAGTCACAGCCAACTCCATCTATATATCCAGAACATTTACCTGTGATTGGAGATGGACGAATCCAGTGGATTGGCAGATCCTGGCATATCTCCCAGATCTTTGAGTTGAGTAGGAATGCTTTGTTGGTGATAGGGTGCTCAGCAGGGATCCACACATTGGAGTCCACCACCTCCTCAGTCTCATCCACCTGTGGACAGGACATTGTGTGCTAAGGCTTTGGACACAGCTGTGGACCTGGCTCAATACCTTTACCCAGCATTGTGTCCACCGGGAACGGCCAGCCATGGCTGCAATATACCATTTGACCTCTCTCACAGGCTACAGCCGTTTTTTAAAACTCCATCCTTGTCCCTCTTCTGGAGGTAGCTGTGGTGTTGCATTTTAATCATGCCGGAGGGGGGGGGTGCTGACTTTAAAACGACTTTAACTGTGTTCTGTTGGTGCCGGGAGCACTGATATATTACTGACAAAGCCTATAGTGTGATCCCTCAGCGCAGACTGAGCATGTTTAATTTGTTGATACTGTAGTTCATGAGCTGTAAAGTAAACTATTATTGCTTAATGATAGGGAGGACATGTCATTTCTATCTAATAGAGATATATCAAGTGCCTTCGCCTAATGTAATCTCATGAAATATTTGTTTGCTTTCGCCCGTGCACATGTAAATAGAAATCCAAAACCAACTCTGCTGCCGTTCCCTTGTTAATTAGCGGCGGGAACAGAGGAAAAGGCCCACATGACAAATGTTTTTACAAGGTGATTTTCTCCCAGTCTAAAGCTTAATTGCACATTAGTTAAGCTTGATGTAGAATCCTGGGGCTAGAGTTTGAGTTACTATCATTTATATTAGGTCACATTCCCCTTTCCTCAGTTCTCCTTTTCATCCCGCTGCTCGCGCTTTATTGGAAGTCATTTTCGGCGCCCTGTCTTGTTTGTTGTTAAATGACACCGCACTGACCTGTGGCGAGGTAGAATCCACACCAGTTCCGCCTGATTAAAAGCAGCATCCACTCGGCTGCTCCCTTTGACACAGTTTTCTGACTCTCAGCACCCCTCCCCTCCTCCCTCCCCGACATCACGCTAAACTAATGATGACTCGGAGGACAGCCTGTGCCAGCGCCGCAAAGGCCGCCGCTTTAAGCTGAAATTAAAACCAGGGCCGCCAGCACATGCGGCCCCCTTTTTAATTGGCCCTCTTAACTGCTCAAGCAAAGCACGCCTCCCTCACAAGTAAATAGAGGTTAGGCCACTGATCCTGCAACACAACTTTTTTTACTGCATATTTGAGAAATTACACCAATAAACTCAAGGGGAGAATGTCTCTCAGGACGTACAAAGGTCATCGCAGAAGCAAATAACCATGCGGCACAATGTGTAGCCAGAATGCATGATGAATGCACTGTGATTGTGAAAAGCGTGCTCAGAATAATATTCCATGCACATGCACATCATCTTTATTAATGTCACTCTTTTATTGAGGAAGAACAATAGAGTAAGTGGAATCAGGTCTTTCTGTTGCTCATTGTGTTGCAGACTAAGAGGTGGGTAGTAACTATCCATTCATCTGTCTTCTTAACCGCTTAGTCCTGGTCCCCATCCTCCTTCACCGGGCACTGGACAGGGCATTACACTACGGTACAGACAGCCCAAATCTGATTTTTGGTGAATCTAGATTATATCCAGATTGATTTTTTTTTGTAGTCTGGACTGTAAAAAAAACAGCATGAAATCTGATTAAAGTCACATTTGGAGTTTGAAATCTGAATACAATCATTTGTACAGATTGGTCTCAGTCCAGACACTGGCCGCTCAAATCGGATTTTGAAGTGTCTTACACTTCCATCGGCACGTCAAACAGAATAACAGATGCTTGGGCAGCCAAGGAGCAGGTTGCCAGGTCCTTAAAAAATCAACATCCCACAGTCAGACAGAAAGCTGCCCTACACAAGCTTAAAACTAACCTAAAATCTCAAGTCTAATCACAGATGTTTGAGGAAACTGTATTTGTTTTATTTTTTTTTTTACTATTCTTAAATCTTATTTTCTTTATAATTGTAAGCTCTTAGAAAGCCTATCTAAGGCCTCTCTTTCACTATTTATTCTATAAGTTTTTTGGAGGTCATGGTACATTTTAAAACAGTTCAAAAACTGCAAACCTGGCAACCAACCCTGAAGCCACATCACCAGCATGACTGTCGTTACTGAAGCTTTCTTCATTACCACAACAACACGCTTGTAATGATCACTTACAAACCGGACACTAAACAAATTGTGAATAAAAACAATCCAATGATGTGGAAAATGTATCATTTTAAGGGAAAAATATGTTGTTTCAAAATTTCATGGCGTCAACAAATCCCAAAAAAGTTGGGACAAGGTCATTTTTACCACTGAGTGGCATTCCCCCTTCTTCTTACAACACTCAACAGACGTCTGGGGACAGAGGAGACCAGTTTCTCAAGTTTAGAAATGGGAATGCTCTCCCATTC
>BRDA01011113.1:16481-32056 GCA_036984385.1 Crenuchus spilurus | reverse complement strand
CAAGTTCTCTCTCTCTCCCCCCTAATAATATATATTACAATATTTAGTATTGAAAGGAAAATTAGTGGTAAAATTCTTTCCTATTGTCTTGTACTTTTAATTTAGTGTTTATTGTATTTTTTCTTTCAAAAATCATACATTAAAAATCTTACATTAGCTTTATGTATGTAATCACACTTGTTTATACAGACATAAAATCATCAACATATAAAACATTTGTATTTTACATTTTCAGTTTTCGTACATCATGTTTAAAAATTAATCACTGCTCTAAAAGCATCTGTTTGTTTATGTCCATGTTTTATTTTTTGTCTGTGATTTAAATTATTATAGATCTACAGCATCATCACCAACCAAGGATGTATATCGAGCTTGTACCCAACTCTAGCCGTCGGTGAGTTCACTCAACAACACATTTACTGTGTTCTAATACACACTAGAACACAACCAGTAAACCCAAATGCATCCCAGACATGCAGAGGAGAAGAGCATGCAAAGTGGGCTGCTCACTATTCATACCCCCTGTTCTATCCACACCTGCACATATCCACCAAATCACAATCTGATCAACCTCTTCAGCACATTCCCCTTCACTAGTAGTTCACGTCTTTGGTGTATGTTGTGTGAAAAGAGACTGTAAGAGGGGGGAGCTCTGATACTTTTGGGCAACTTCCTCTGAGCTCTAGAGCCAAACCTCTAGTACCAATATGTCCTACTCTCTAGTGCTCCCCTGACCTCCATTCAGGACTTGTACTCCTCAAGGATTAGAAAACAGGCAGAGAAGGTCATTTCTGATTCCTCACATCCTGGACACAACTTCTTTCAACTCCTCCCCTCTGGCTGGCACTATAGATCCCTGTATACTAAGACTTCCAGACACAGGAACAGTTGTTAGCCTCAGGCCATCACCATCATAAACAGCTGACCACCAATATCATCTGCTGGTCCATAGCTACTCCTGCTTTTCCCTGAGACTTATTACGCTCATCCTACACCATCATTCACTACAAAACATGTTTTACACTGCTGTTGTTTGCACTACTATGTACATTACCTGTCTTTAATTTAATCTGTGATGCCTGTGTATCTGTAATTATAGACACGTTGTCAATATCACTTGTCTCTGTACAGTCTGTATATACTACGTGCAGTACCAATCAATAGATCTCATTCAATGTTATATTTTTATTATTTGTTCCTACTCTATAAATGAACACTGAAGTCATCCAGACTCTGAGTGAACACATAATGAATCATGTAGTAAACTTAAAAGTGATAAACAAACCAAAACATGTTTTAGATTTTACTTCAAAGTAGACACACAACTGATGTCTCAAACACATTAAGAGACAAGAAATGCAAGTCATGAACTCTTGACAAGGCGCCGCTGTTAACTGAAAGCCATTCCAGGTGACTACCTCATAAAGCTGACTGAGAAAATGGCAAGAAAGCTGGCATCTAAGCAAGAGGTGCCCACAACTGCCATGTGTATATCAATATACAGTGGTACCCCTACTTACGAGCATCCCAACTAACGAGTATTCCAGGTAACGAGTCGAGATCTCGGAATATTTTTGTTCCAGGTAACGAATAAAATTCCAAGTAACGAGTAGCCTAAATTAGTTCAAGTATGCCAACCGCTAGGGGCGCGGCGGTCGTAGCATCCCCTAGATGCTAGTGTCGAAGAAGAGGTCAGTCATTACCTTTGACCTGTGTCCAGTGAAAGTGAAAGTGCTAGTGAAAGTGACACAAAGACAGCAAAAGGTAGTGAACAAGAAAGTTAGATACATTTTACTTTTACTTTTCATATGATAAGTGTAACCATGCCATACACGTACGCCCGTCCTCCTCTCCTCCTTAGCGGCCAGCCTACACGAGCACTGTCGTCGTCTCGTTTATGTTTTAAAAACCCATATAAACCCATTATTTACATATTAAAGTATACTGTATATTGGCCGGCTGACACGGATTAATCAGTTTTACATGTATTCTTATGGGGAAAATGCATCCAGCTAACGAGCTAACCAGCTAACGAGCTCGGCTCCTGCACGAATTAAACTCATAAGTAGGGTTACCACTGTACTTGTCTAATTGTCATGCAATAGCAGTTGGGTGGTCTTGAAAGCTGAGCAGAGAGACCAGTGAACCTGTTTTATACCGAAATTCGGTTAAGAAGGTGAGTATGAGGTTTTATGGAAGGTGGTGATGTCCTCTGTCTCTGGGGCTTGAACCAGCGACCTTGGGTAAGCTGAGAAAGGTCAGACAAAAGAGACTCCAGATGACCTAACTCAAAAGATCAAAAAACAAATAACTTAATTTTTACCTAAAAGTAATAAGACTATTTTCAGCTCGCAGGTTTTTCTTCTTTTCTTTGCCATTGCTCTCTTATTTAAAGGTGTGTTTGCTTTCTCTTTTCCTTTCCTAGCTCAGTTCTTTCCTTTTCTTTTCAGAAGGTCGTTGGTTAGTTTTTTCTTCTCAGCTCACTGCTTTCTTTTCCTTTTCTTTCTAGAGCTTTATGTCATTTTCTTTTGTTAGAGCACCACACTAGTCTCTGAAATGGTGTGATGTTGAGTGCTGGTTGCTCACCTCTTAAATGCAGCACCCAACAGGTGTGCCCAGTCAGACCTGATTAGCCCAAAGTGTTCTGGGAAGTTTTTAGGAGAGTGTCTCCATCGCCCTCTGTTGGTGGCAGCTGGTGTGACAAAGCCAATGGAAGAAGTCGTGGTCTGGTGGTAAGGATCTGATCTTGTGAACAGAAGGTCGCTGGTTCAATCCTGACTGAAGTGCCTTTAAGCAAGGCACCTAACCCCCAACTGCTCCCCGGGCGCTGTGGATAGGGCTGCCCACCACTTCGGGCACATGTTTTCATAGCCTAGTGTGTATGTTTCACTGCTCAGATGGGTTAAATGAGGTCAATTCCGTTGTGTGCCAGTCACATTGGCAAAAGTTGAATCTAATCTATATCAACTTTGATTCAGATTCTGAGAAGAATCAGGCTCCTCTGAAAGTGTTTTTATGTTTGTTGAGTTACATCTTGAGATGCTTAACATAGATCTTGAACATCTGTGACCTCGCCTGGGAAAACCCGGCCAAAGTCGAATTTTTACAAATAGGAGTTATATGCATAGGAGAGCTGTTAAAGGAAACACATCTCTTATACTTTCTGAGACACAGCATCCTGAAACTCAACTCAGTTTATTTCTGTTACAAGACATTAAAAAAACCTGAAATCATTAAAAGTTAATCAAACAAATCCAAATTTACCAGACATGAATACCGAAAGACGAGCCCGGCTACAGTCACTCTGTTTACATCAGCTGAAGACATCTCACCTGTTTACGTTTGGTGGATGGATACATGAGCTCAGACGCATTTCTACACTGAAGAGAAGTAGTTCAGGAGCCGAATGACACCCAACAAGCTTGTGTACCTCCGCAGTAGAAGTAGTTCCATGTCAGGATTCGAGGGGTCACAGGAACATGTTTTTCGGGTAAAATCTGCAAATTCTGTGAATGATTTGCTGCACAAAAGCAACTTTTTTGGCAAGTTTAAGTATTTTTTTAATAAAAACATGTACTGTGTTATATTTGAGACTATTATTTATTTAATATACTGTTATATTTAATTCATTCATTCATTCATTATCACACCCGCTTAATCCTTATCAGGGTCGCGGTTAGTCCCCCACCCCCTCACTGGGCGCAGGGCAGGGCATTACAATATTCAACTAAGCCCAGGACAGGGCGCCAGTCCATCACTGGGTGACACACACACACACACACATATACCTACGGACAAATTTAGAGTACCCAATTCACCTGATCTCCATGTTTTTTGGACTGTGGGAGGAAACCGGAGACCCCGGAGGAAACCCACGCACACACGGGGAGAACATGGAAACTCCGCTCAGATGGGGAATCGAACCCAAGACCCCAGCGCTGAGAGGCGAACGTGCTAACCACTAAGCCACCATGCCGCCCATTAAATTTAATTTACAGCAATAAAACAAAAAAATGGAGTATTTTTGCCTCAAAACTGATGGACAGGCTGAACACAACATCAATACGTTACCAAACTCCTGTACATTGGGCGGGTTTTCCCAGACTGGGCCACATTTCTCCTCATATGCCATGTTGACATGCCACTGTAATTGATCTTATAAAGTGTAAGCCTTAATGGAGAGGAAGCAAATAAGACATATGTGGATAAAGATTATCTCGAGACATTGGACACCGCTGGAAAGAGGGCTACGACTTCATTGGCTACACTTAGGTGGCGGACAACTGGAGGGAAGTTCAGGGATTACCTCTTTCATCATTTCCTTGGCTGAATAAATTGGAAATTGTAAAAATACTGGCAGCAAACCAGTCTTGTTTGTCACCTGGATGCACTCGGGGGCCGCTTTATTTCCTTATCAGCCGTGTGCAGTTTCTGCATTGTTTTGCGGCGAGGCGCAACGAGGCAGTGTGGTCGCGGAGCGCTCTCGCGTACCCTGCGGCTGACCTGCACTTGGAGCTAATAACGCTGGAGTTAACCCATAGCTGCTTTACATGTTCACTACTACTCTCTCTCTCTCTCTAACACAGCACACTCTCCCTTTCTCTCTTCCTCATTCCGCTTGTCCCTGGCAGCATGTTGGCAAGCGTCGATGCCAAGTTTATTTTAATGCTCGAGGATTCCGACAGGGGAGGAATGTAAACCAGTGGGTTATTCATCCTGAGTTGATTTTCCTTCCCAAAGGAAAGTTCCCAGCTTATGCTCGTGTAGACACTCGGTTTAGTCTTTGTTCTGTTCAGGTTTGTGTTGGATGAGCCCACCCTGTCACTCATTCACCCCCCCCCAAATCTCCACTGTTGGCCCACACTGATTGATTCCACATCTGTGAAATAAGGCTGAACTGAAGTCTAATTAGGTTCCACAATGTGCAAAAAGAGGAAAATGGCAGCGACATATGGTGGCTGCTTTGCAATTAGTATCTGTAAACATGGATTAGACATTAAAAATAGGCGGCAGAGGAATTGGAGGCACGTTGTTGCTTTTTTTTGCCTATAATGCACCTTCTGTTCATAAAGTCAAAGAGGATATTTAAGGCTCGAGACGACAATGGATCTGCTTATCTGCACCGCCGCATGGGAAGGTGCACGAGATTAATCTTTTCTCTCTCTGGTAAATATGAAGCGTGAGGTGGCTGAGGCTAAAACCATATCTGAAAAAAAGACTCGGCACACTACCTGTTATTTTCAGTGACACCAATAAATTGGGCGTCTGATTGATAGAATTTGGCCCATCACTCTTGCCGAAGCATCACAGGCAGCCATTAGAGCGCAAGAAGAGAGATGAATCACTTCAACCCTGAGTCAAGTGAAATTTACGGAGCAAACATCTTCAAATACCATTTTAATGGCTTACCTTTCCGAAGGACCTCACTCTCTCCTTAAGGCTATTTGGGCTGAGCCTTCAGAGGAGATGATTAAAAATTAATATTAGATCAGGATTGACGGCAAACACCATTTGATGTGTGCCACAAAGGGGTTATGGGTTTGTGGACTTTCTGATGGTTTCACGGGCACTGGAGACCCAAGTTTATACTTTTGTGGAAAATGCTGGAGGCAAGATGAGAGGCAAAAGTGTGTGTGTGTGTGTGTGAGTGTGGGGAGGGGGTTTAAGAAGGCAAGATGAGAGGGTGGGTGGGTGATAGAGGCTAGAGTAAATTTCATTCTGCAGCCCTTACATCTTTTTTTTCTCGCCTGATTCTGTTGCAAAATTCATGATGTTTTTTTTCCAGTTCGCTCCTGGATGAGGCAAACTTCAGCATACCTCCAGCTCAGGGTCCTTCAGCTCCACTTCAGCCAGTCTGGGCAGCTCTTTGGTCTGCATCCGGATGTAACATCGCTGGTGTTTGGCAAATCTGATACCAGTGATTCCCTTAAGAGCATACAGTAAGAGAAGAAAATATCAGTGATTATACAATACTAACCTTTTCCATGCCAACTCATTTTTAGGCATTTTAAGACTAAATCAGTAGAGTGTGGTGAGACCCCTTTAACCCTCCAATGGAGTGGTAACAAAAACGTAGACAGAATCTTATATTTTAAAGGAAATAAAGTAAAAACTGTCTATGAGCTCTTTGCACACAAGTCTTCCAGGTTGCCAGGTACCAGCAGATCAATTTCTGTCTTTATAATCAGGTCAACAAGCAGATAAGACTACAACATAAGACTTTATAAGATATACACTTTAGAGACATCACAGTACAAGTCACTGAAGCACCAGCAGACCCTGCAGAACTCTGAAGGCCAAAGTGGTTTCTGCTCTAACTGTTGTTGTAGGTCTTCTACCTCGTTTACAAGTCATGTTCCATGTACGTTCATCTACAGGGGTTAGACAATAAAAGTGAAACACTGTCATGTTAGTGTGGGAGGTTTCATGGCTAAACTGGACCAGTCTGGTGGCTTCATTAATGTCACATTGCACCAGTAAGAGCAGAGTGTGAAGGTTCAGTTAGCAGGTAAGAGCACAGTTATATAGTATATTACAATGCACACAACATTATGGTGACATACCAGAGTTCAAAAGAGGACAAATTGTTGGTGCACGTCTTGCTGGCGCATCTGTGACCAAGACAGCAAGTCTTTGTGTCTAAATATTATTGAGCCACTTTGGGGTGTTTTGGAGGAGCGAGTCAGGAAACGGTTTCCTCCACCAGCATCACGTAGTGACCTGACCACTATCCTGCAAGAAGAATGGCTTAAAATCCCTCTGACCACTGTGCAGGACTTGTGTATGTCATTCACAAGATCAATTGACCCTGTATTGGCTGCAAAAGGAGGCCCTACACCTACTAATAAATTATTGTGGTCTAAAACCAGCTGTTTCACTTTCATTGTCCAACCCCTGTGTATCTCACCGCTCATACACACTTGGTCTTGGCTGTACTTCAGTGGTTCCACTAAAACAAGGTCAGAACAGAACCTTTATAGTCGTCTCTGTGTTTCCTCTACAAAGTCGTTAGCAGTTAAATTGACGTGTTTGCTGATTTGGAAATTATTCTTCTTTATTAAAATTTTTTAACTTATTTTTTTCTGATAGGAAATTTAGCTTTTTTTGGGAAATACACTAGAAAGTACGACAAAAGGGAAAATTTTGCTTTGGATTAGATTTTGAAGAAGCTGAGTGTGTTTTTTTTTAAGTTGTCTTCAGTTGCAATTAGAGGACTGTAACTGTTTCATACAGTGACTTATACCATATGTGGGTGGAGCGTAAAGTGGGTTATACAGAAGGGGTCCCTGCTTTATGCACCTCACACCACTGGATCAAATCCACAAATGCTGCTGTTCCAGATACTCAGTCTTTTCATGCTTTTTAGTTCAGTTTTGGTGTTCTACAATTTGTTGACGTGAGTTTTTAGGCTTTAGTGCAACTGTTTCCTCTCTGCCAGATGTTTAGCACCTTTTTGGCATGAGATGTCATGGGATGTATAAATACCATGGGTGCAGAAGGATATATGTATCATAAACAACCTCAATAAGCACATTTACTCACTAGAATAAGATAATATGCAATGATTTTTCAACTGAAGTATGTTTTGAAAGAGAAAAGAATGAATAGAACTAGCACTAGTGCAAGAAGATATGTGCAGATGCCTTGAGCCTCCAGTTTCCATGTTCACCCTGTGTTTGCGTGGGTTTTCTCCGGGGTCTCCGGTTTCCTCCCACAGTAAAAAATATGAGGTTCAGGTAAATTGGGCACTCTAAATTGTGTGTGTGTGCCCGCCCAGTGATGGCACCCTGTCCTGGGCTTAGGTAAGATATATATATATATATATACCTGGTGATGGGTTAGGGGGCTCATCAGGACACTGATCAGGATTAAACAGATTAGATAACAGATGGGTGGATACCTTGTGCATATGTTCAGTACTTTTAAAGTCTAAAACGTGTTGAAAACGTGGGCGACACCAAAACTGAACTACAAAGTGGTGGCACTGTCCTACCTCACCTCTCTACTATAAAAGATCAAGTATCTTTGTGGACTTTCATGAATGTAATCAAGAAACAGCCAGAAATAGATAGAAATGTGAGTTTTTATACAAAACGTACAAGTTAATAGGCGACCTCAAAGCTGTATTGTAAGTAAAGAGTTTGTAATGAAACCATATAGAAGCACTATTAGGCTGAATCATGTCATATAGTAGCTTTACAAGACAGAAAACGACAAGACAGCTTAATAGGAAGTAATCAAGGCCTGAAGAGCCTGAATGCCATTCATGTGTACGTCCATTAGAAGATGATGGAAAATAGAAAGAGAATCCAGGATGTCTCTTAAACAACAATGTGACAAGCTTCTGTGCCAGACTTTGAGCTTATTAAACTGTATTGTTTATTTCTATCCACTACAAAAACTATATTTCCTAGTCTATTGAAATATTTCATGATCTCAGGTTTGTCACATCCCTTTTGGGATTATTCTGCATGTTTCTACCGAGTTATTACATGTGCAGGATCTAGCGCAGATTTCAACATATCTAAATTCATGACACCGAAATAGAAAAACTGCTCTCCTCCTGGTGCCGCCGATATCTCTGTCAAACCATATGTTCACAGCGTGATAAGAGAGAATACCCGACATACCCAGCTATGCTCATCAGTAAGTGAAATAAGCTAAAGCGCGATCAAATATCCCAAAAAAACCCCGCATTGTTTGTGCTGAAAATTGCTGTGATTAATTGCTGTTCAAATGGCATTCTGCTTCACAGAGGACAATCGTTTGATGCTATGCGATGATTGCTGTGCCTGGTCAACCAGAAAATGAAGGAGAGACACTTCATTACAAGGAGAAGGGAATGAGGAAAGGAAGTGACTTAAGGATCAGTGATAAAATTCATGTTTTCCATTAGCTCGACTCAATGCAGGTACAGACGGAAGCAGCCTTTCTATTGAACGTGACGGGAGACGAGGCGTTCCGGTTGCTGGGGAAGGTTAAAGAGTGCCGTCCCAGTCACTGCAATGCCACCTGCACACTCTCCCTGCTCGCGCCTGTCACTGCCAGCTCAGGTGTCGGCCAGAGAGAAAACAAACACTCGGAGGCAGCTTTCCAAACACGGGTGACGTTGTGCGCTGAGAAGAATTTTCAATGGGGAAAGAGCCACTATGGCACGTTTTCAGAATTACTGGCATCCTCGGTAACGATGAGCAAAACAGGATTATCCCTGTAAGCATAACATAACATACCTATTACATGTTGCTTTGCTATTCTTGTATTTATACATGCAGTATACATTTTATTTTAGCATTCTTACCCAATTCCCCAATGGAGTGATAGCCAATCAACCCATACATTCACTAGAGTTTTGTTCAGACTGCTAGCCCATATCTGATTTACAGCCTATCCAGATTGATTTTTGGTGTGACTTTGCAAATCTGGTCTAAGCCACATTTGGATGTGGTTTGAAATCAGACTTGTGATCAGTCTGGATGCTCCGGCCACTGAAATTAAATTCACGCCACTTCCAACATGACAAAGAATGACACGTCAAACCCAGCTGATGGAAGTGTGTGGATCCAAGAAGTGCCACAAAGGGCACAAAAAGTGTGGACCCGTTACCAAAAAGAGGCCTCCAGAGCTCCCTCTTCCCATCCCAAGCTGTTTGCTATGCTTCCCTTAGTTTTTGGGGCTTTGACATCATAAAGCCAGCCTCCTCAGGTTTTGTGCCCGGCCCGGGCACGAGTCTCTGAATAGGACAGAGACTAAGTGGTGTTGCGGTTTCGGAGCATTACATGCAGGCACCTTCTGATCAGACCTGGTCAATTGAGCTTCGGGGGCGCCAGTACCAGTGTGAAACTCCTTGTGGACAGTTGACAATGAGTGTATTGTATTGTCCCTTGCTGTGAGCAGAGTCCCAGGTTGCCAGGTCATGAAAAATTATCCAGCTCACTGTCTGACAGAAGGTCACACTATACAAACGTAACTAACCCAAAATCTAATCAAGGAAGTTATAACTGCTTTTTATTACTCTTAAATTTCATTTTAGTCTTAAACTATCTATATTTTAGACCCCTCAACTGGGGTTTTCTAAGAGTAGAAAGTCTACCTAAGGCAGCACCTACACTACTTTCTGTGTTACTATAAGAGCTTTTGGTGGCCAAAGTACATTTTTAAAGTAAAACAACACTTGTGGAATTTTACCCATGAGTGCATTAAAATACACACCAAAATTTTGGTGGGAAAACTGTGAACCTGGCAACTCTGAAGCCATGTCACCAGTGTGGCTGTAATTACTGATGCCTGCACTGTTACAGACTTGTGATGTGTGTAGACAAATCTGATCTGATCACTTATAATAGTGCGAACAGTCATCTCAGCACGACTGGAGGAATTTGCAGGATTCCCAGCTCAGATACATCAGCTAACAGACACCTGAGCCAGCAAACATGACTTAATAGTGATGGGGAAAGAGTGCCATCTACCCACCAGCCAATTGTTGCTCTATAAGGGCTGTTGATGGCAAGCAGCATGACCAGGACGTGAACCCGCTGAGCCACACATTTCCTTGCTATTCTATTCAAGTTATGATCACCGTAAATATGTATATGTATGCTTTGCAGGCCCAGACATAAGAGTGGTGATGCTGTTCATTACAGAGGTTATAGAGGTTGCTCTGTAACACTTGGTAGAGTTGTCGTCCCCCTCTCGCATCAATGTCTGATGGCGTGCCATTGTACGAGTAAGTCCATTCTCAGTACCTTCAATATGGTGGCTCTAGAACATCCCACCATCCTTCACTTGGTATCCTGTTATGCCCTTCTGGACACTCTGCTACAACTGACTAGTGTGCTCACTTATTTATACATGCAGCACATCCTGTTACGTGGCATCGGTGATGTTCATTCTAAGCCAGGGGTGGTCATAATATTCTATATGATTGTGCATATTGTTAGCCTTATTAAAAATGAATTTGCTATTGAGTGGACCTTCTCATATGTCCTGGACTTATTCTGGATTTTTTGCACCCTCAATTTTCCGTATATGCAGCTATTTCTCCACAGACACTATCCAAGCTGCCTTAACATCAAATGCAGACTTACATATGCTTTATGTATTTTTTCTTACCCCGGGACAGTCTGATGTCTCTTTTCACACCTTACAGAGCAGAATATCTTCAGCCATTTGAAGGAATAGCTTTCAGGTAATCCGTTTTATTCAGGCCGTTGCAGAAATATAGCCAGGATACAGAAATCCACATTCTGTGCAATCTATTATGTATCTGTTTTTTTTGCTCTTAAGTCATCTTGTGTGAATTTATTACTTCTTTGAATTGGGGAAAAAAATCAAAAGTGCTTATAGATGATTCAGTTAGAGAAAAAAATCATCTGCTGAAGCGTGATAAAAAAAATTCAGCCAACAACACATAATGGATGACGTGCTGAAGCATGGATGATGCCTTCTTTTACCATTATAGGCCTAGAAAACCTATAGATCAGGCTTTATCTTTGGTGTGCATCACATTATTTCTGTGGCCTGTACACAGCCCTGCACCATATATTATAATAAGGTCTGTGTGTACCTTATCTGTTTGCTTTAATCATCATGTGGTTTGAGCAATTCTGCTCAATCGTTCATTGTTTGGTCTCCAGTGGCACTGCATTAAATCAAAATAAGCTCCTCTGTGGGTGTACTCTATTTGCTGAAGTAGAAACTAAATAGTGCAACAGGTGTTTGGTGATGTGCTCTCCTTGCTAGGACAGCGATTCATTATCTTCTAGCAAACGACTCAAAGAAATGCAAGAAACGGTGGAGAATTTTACATTCTTGAAATCGTGGACCTCCAGGACCTCGTCGCTGCCATTGCCCACTCTGAATGTCTCCACACGGTCGGCTGGGTCGATCTCCATCGTGCTCTCAGTCTCCACACCGTCTAGAATAGCCTTGTATGTGTGGTCATAAACCTGAAAAACAGACAGACATCTTTATTATTTCACTTAGTTCTCACCCACTCTTCACTGTCCATTACAGGCTGACATCACATTTTCCCTCCTTCCTCCCCAGCATCAGAACAGTTAAATTGAAGCCATTAAACATTGTCCCCTATACTGTAACCCCAGTGGTGGCTGGCAAACAGAGGATGCTAGGATGCCACAATCCATTTTAGAACGTTTTATTTTCATTTTTAAAAACAATTAAAAAATAATCAGTAGCTACATATTTTAAGTCTGTATGTGTTAAACATGCACAATAACGTGTCATATTTCAAACATGTTGGGGTAAATCAGCTTCCTGGTTCATTCTCTCTCTTCTGAGGTGACAGAAATATCAGCCAGTCAGAGAAGCAGCAGTCTGTGTCCAATAATATTGGGATAGTTGTAGAAACTGACTGAATATGGTTCAAACAACCCCACTTAGAATCACCAGCAGCATCTGTATTAGCATTAACATTCAGCTGGATGTTTTGGTAGAGAACATTTAGTAACACTGTATAATAACTTTCATTAATGGCTCATTAACTAATGATTAATAACTGTGAACAAATCATTAGTTCATGAGAATTTCATTTACAAATGATTAACTAATGATTTACTAATGATTTACTAATGATTAACTAATGATTTGTTAACATTTGCAAAAATGAACACAGTCATTAGTAACTACATGAACTGTCATTTATAAACATTTGTTCATGTTCAAATTCTCATGAACTAATGATTTGTTCAGTTATTAATCATTAGTTAATGGCTTATTATTGAAAGTTATTTTAAAGGGTTACCAAACATTTGAGTCATCTTATTTGTAGAAGGTGTTAAGTTGAACTCAAATGGTATAGTCCCATCTCTACCAATCATTAGAGGTATGTTTGGCTAAAACAACCACTAGTGGTCACTAGAAATGCAACATTTTGTTCTCTAAATGCAAACCTGCAATACCTCATAACCATACCACAAGAAATAAACTGACTCAAATGTTTAAAACGTTTATATATACATACATATATATATATATACTCCAGCCATCCATCCATCATCTTTCACTTATCCATACCTGGAACACTTCACCTGGGTCTTTCCCATATGTCCAAACTCTTCACCCTATCTCTAAGAGATAATAAGAACTATCATTGCATCTGCTTGTATATGTGATCTCATTGTACACAAAGTTAATGACCAGGTGAGGGTTGGAACGTATACTGTCCGGTAAACAGAGAGCTTTGGCTTCTGGCTCAGCTCTCTCTTCACCAAAACAGACCAGTACAGAGTTTGTTAATTATATGTTATTATCCCCTAAAAGCAAAAAATTAAAATCCATTGATTCTGTCTTGGAGAGGACTTTGCTTTGACCAAATTCAAGTTTGTATATATGGCAATAAACTTAAAAGTGAGCTACATACACCAACAGAAACCCCAATCTCCATAAATATTATTTTAATTTTACAGCAGTTTTTTTTAAATAATTAATTTTATTTCTAATGTAGTAGTAGCCAATTAGCCCATCCCCTCCGTTAGGACTCTCCCCATCACTTTGCACTGTCCTTGACTGTAGGAGGGTGAGGACAAGCACAAGCCTCCTCCATTGTGTGTGATGCAGCCACTGACTCTTTTCTAACTTCCACTGGTACACCATCACTGTGCAGCCAACGTGCTTGGAGGAAAGTGCAGGATTCCCAGCTCTGATTGGACCAATCAGTAGACACCTGAGTCAGCAGACATTGTGTGAGTGATAGAAAGAGTGAGAGAGCCATCTACCCGCCCAGAGGGAGCACTGCCAATTTTTGCTCTCTTGGGCCCCGACTGTTGATGGCAAACAGCATGACCGGGAATCGAACTCACAATCCTCTGGTCATAGTGTCAGTGTCTTAGCCTCCTGAGCCACTCGGGGCCCTAAATTTTACAGCAGTTTTATCTGATGTGAACTCTAAACCATAAACTTAGTATTGTACTGTATGTTAAGTGTGGACCTACGTACAGTTTTATAGTTTTTAACACCTCGTCTCTGCAGCTCCATCGTTCTGATTCACTCGACTACAGAAAAGTTTCACATCCCAAAGTTTAAAAAAGCTTTAGAATATTTATGGTGTGGTAGTGTTGTGACCCTCACTAAGCCAAGCCTTCACATCGGCGCTCAGTAAACAAAACAAAATAAACTTTCTACCTCGCCAAATAAACCTTCTTTGAGGATTTGTCGTCATGAGGATCCGCTAAACATCTCAAATGTTTCTCCATTTATTAAAACACAGTGCACACACTCACACACAGGCCAATTCACGGTCACCTTCTATCTCTCACACACACCTGTAACATTCGGGATAATAAATTAATAATCAGCAGCAGCCATCAGAAGGTAATGTATTTAATGATCTGTGCTTAATGCTGTATTGTAAGCAGGTGTTGCTGGAAGTGATTATTTTAGTATTTCCTGGGGTTTGTGTTGCTGGCAGAGATGAATACTGTGTAGGTTAAAGCAGTACCACACTAGAAGAGGTAACAAAAGTAACTAAAAGGTAGAAAATGGTATTTTCCAATTAACCAATCAACACTACTCAATCTCATCATGTGACTGTTTGTGTCTGTTGATATTCTGAAAGGTTCTGTAATATATGCCTATTAGCAAAATGGCAGAACATCTAACCAATCACGTGTATTAGATCCACTAGGTAAGGGCGGGTCCTGATAAAGACGATATTTTTGTAGGAACGTCATGCAGATGTTAGCTTAGCTAGGTAATTAAATGGCCTACCCTCCAGCAAGAAACTCTAAATAATTCACCCAGTTTGACCATCTCCCGCTATAAATCTTATCCAGAAAGAGCTCCGAGTGGCTCAGGACTATGGTGATGACACATATGAGGAACATAATCTACTGGAGGACCGTGAGTTCAAAGCCCAGGTCACCATCAGCAGCCAGAGCCCTGAGAGAGCCATCCTCTCTCCAGGTGGTTAGATGCCACTCTCTCCCCATCACTCCTACTGTGATGCTCAGTTGTCTGTTAGCTGATGTATCAGAGCTGGGGATCCTGAGCACATTGGCTCAATTTTAAAATAGAGAGTGGCTGACTTTGAATGCATCAGACAAGGCATGTGCTTGATGGGAGAATTGCAGTTGATTGGAGTCCTAGAAAGTGGGCGGGTTAATTAGCTTTCCAAAATTGTGGAGAAAAATTGGTAAATTAAAAAAAAGAAGGTGAAAAATATGTAGCTATGTAGCTAGCTAGTTTCTGTAAGACATACATTTAGAGCAGTGATTCTCAACTGGTGGGTCGTGACCCAAAAGTGGGTCGTGGACACGTTCTGGGCGGGTCACGGACAGATTGTAAAAAATAAATAAATTTTAAAACCATTAAAAATAATTCATGCTTATCTGATTTTGTCCTCGTCTTTTAAATTGAAAAAGAGACACAAAGAGGCAGGCGGCAGTTGAGCGGAAAGCATTCTCGTTGCCATGGTAACCACCATTTGCTGGTTATCAGTGGTTCCAAGTCTGCTTATTATAAGCAACTCTGGGCTTATTTTTTCTAAAGTCACTTGCAAATCTCGTGAGTGGCGGGTTGTGGTTTTTTTAGCTTATTTTTGAACGTGAAGTTGCTTATTT
>BRDA01011113.1:4315-16381 GCA_036984385.1 Crenuchus spilurus | reverse complement strand
ACTTCCTCCTGTACTGTGCACTGATACATTATACTACACTTCCTCCTGTACTGTGCGCTGATACATTATACAACACTTCCTCCTGTACTGTGCACCGATACATTATACACAGATCACTGCACAGTTCTCAAGGTGAAATAACCAACATCCCGTGCTGTTTCCAAAAGGATAACTGAGGACTTTAATGCTTAAGGCCACTGATAAAAATGGCTGGATTGGCACCGGCCTCCATTCCTACAGCTGCAGAGAAATGAACACCCATCTACCTGCACTATAATCATACATCAGTCTTTTTCACACAGACTAAGGTTTATTCATTCACCATTTCATCACCAGACCTTCATTAGTATTAAAATTAGTCACAATCATTTGTGTAAAGAAGCCAATGGCACACCCTGTACCACCTTTCAATCCCATTATCACACCCTTTTGGTCAAATTGCGTCCTCTGCCCATGATGATGGTTTAACACTCTGCTACAACTCTGCATCTGTGATATTACTTCCAAACCATAATATTGTGATATGAATGTGTACATCTTAAAGGATTCTCAAGAACATTTGAAGAGATTTGAGGAAATGTTTATAGGAGTGCTGCCGAAAGCATCTTGCCATTTTCTGTTATTTGAGCTTGAACTGTTCTGAATGGGAGGCTTTGGAGAAAGATGTGTCTGTAGCACAAAGGATTATTGGGATTGCCCTCTCTGTATATGGAGAGGGTGCGCGTGAGAGCACTAACGATTATAGGGGATCACAATCATCCTCCAAATGAGATTTTTTGTTCTCTTACACCAAGGAAGGCAATGTAGACAATACACAGAGGAGGTTTGGATAGTTTATATTCTAGTGCAGTGCACATTTCTATGAGTGATGGCTGATATGCATAGATGAGGTAGGTTTTGGGTCAGTATGTGGTTTTTATGTATTGTATGTAGTTTGTACATCCAGTGTGAGGGGCAATGAACTAAACTACTTTGTAACAAAGTAACTAAAGTGTAAAATGTATAGAAATGACAGATATTGTACTGATATCTGGAGTCGAAAGCCTTTGAATCCAAAGAACAGGCCTGTAACCTTATTGTACTACTGAACTGTTGCATTTTTAGTGACATCATCTGGATGTTTTTTAGCCTAACATGCCTCTACCGATTGGTAGAGATGGCACAATCACATTGTGTTAAGTTCAACACCTTCTTCAATATGTTACAGTGACTTAAATGTGCCCTACCAAATGGTTGAGCAGAAGATTAAAGGGTTAATAAGACCAAAATAGGCAATTAAACAGTTTCAGATGATTCAAAATGTAGCTGTCAGAGTTCTGACTAGAATACTAGCTCCCATGCCTGTTTACCTTCTGGCTCTCTCCTTTTAGTTAGGCTGTTTTAGATAGTTTTAGATAGTTCTGCCGGAGTCAATAGCCACTCTCTGATATGTCTCATAATCCCTGTGCTTTATAAATCCAAACAGAACTAATTCCATCTTTGTCTTTTTCCAAGTGAGTGATTGCCCATCGGTCTGGTCTAAGGCTGATGGAAGACTGATTACTATTCTCTGCATGATGCTTCCCTGGGTCAGCTGCCCACCAGCAACCAACTATTGTGACTTGCTCCAGATGCCCTACTCTACTGCCCACATTGGAGTTCATATGGACTTTCTGGCTGTTATCATTGCTACCACCGTCATCATCAGCCATGTCCCACTACTGCCACCATGTCAGTTCACCTGAGCATTACAACATCATATGATTATGATTTATCACAAACTTAGAATTAGTAGACCAGAGGAGGATGGGTCCCCCATGTGAGTCTGGTTCCTCCCAAGGTTTCTTCCTCCAGCTCTGAGGGAGTTTTCCCTTGCCACTGTCGCTGTTGGCTTGCTCACCGAGGATTAGGGATTAATGATTTGATGTTTGTTATTACTAACCCTGTAAAGCTGCTTTGTGACATCAGTTGTAAAAAGCACTTTATAAATAAATTTGATTTGATTTGATTTGATTTGATTTTAATACTAGGCCACCACTATGGTATAAAATAGATTTTAAGGTTCTTTTACTGCTCTTCTAATCATTTGATAGTGTAGGACTAGCAACTGATATACTGCAGAGATATAAGCCTCTCAGATCACTAGAAACCAGTTAGTCCAGTTTAGGATAAAGACTAAACACAGAGAAGCAGCATTTAGTGAATATGCTACTTTTAAACCGAACCAGCTGACGGAGAATATTAGAAAACACTTTTAAAACCAAACTGAATGCGTTTCTATTCGAGCAGGCTTATAATGCCGTTAACTTCACACTTTTTTCAGTAATGGCGTTTATTTTAAACGATTTCTCTTTTAAATCTATTGTTAATCATGTTATATTGTACTGTATCCATTTTTAAAATGTTTTATCTATTTAACTTTTAATTAATTAATTAACATACGTGTAAAGCACTTTGAATGACTATATAAATAGATGAATCCAATGAAACGAAATCAGTCTTGGATGGAAATCTGCTTGGACGGAGAGCACCAGGAGCTATTTAAGGCAAGATTGAGCTGATAACGGTGCTCTAGTGCCTATGAAACTTCCAAAGGAAAGGCAATCAAACACCATTAACACCTGCATCAGACACACAGCTGGGCAGAACTTACACGCTCTGCTTCCTACTCTGTCTCTCTTTTTCACTTCTCCTCCACTGCTTCTCCGCGGGAGGAGGTTAGAAAGTCTGGTGAGGCAATGAGACCTGTCTTCTTGTCTGCATGGAGGAGTGGACACAGGCATGTACTAAGCAGATAAATGAGTCTGACATGCTAAATCAGTGAAGATTACAGACTGAAGGCAGTGCGTCCCTGGAGGGAGTGCCTAAAGCAGCTGCTCGGATCGGCCAGTCTGCTCCATTACAGTAATTATTCTCCCCAAAGACTATGCAGGAAAATCCTTGTTAGCAAATAAATAAATGTAAAAAAACGGAAGACGTCACTCTATTTTTAGAAAAGTTCCATCTCCAGTTCAGCATCTCCATCACGTCCCAGACTTACTGTATTTTCTTGTGTATCGTTTGGCCAAACCCAACAGGCAGTGGCACTGCCGAAAGCGCAGTTACGGGACACAGTCAGTAAATAAACCCGCTCTGGAGGGCCGTTCATGCCCCACACCTGCGACTATTACTGAAGAGCAGGTGCAGCAGTGTTCATTAAGTAGCACATCCGGACCCAGAAGTCCTTTAGAGGTGGTTGGGGGCACATTGTGAGAGGCTGCCTTGTGGCAAGGGCATGGCAACAAGGTGAGCAAGGCAATTTCCACCTGAATAATGGAGGACATCTCCTAAGCCTGACAGTCATGTGTGGCAGAGCCAATTTCACAGCACAGCCCCTGCTCCTATACATGTGATCCATTGGAAAGTGTCCTCTAATACTATAGTCAATATAGCAGTCACTGGAGGTTTAGATAAGGTAGCTTGAGGGAAGATTGCTGTCCAATCTGTGTGTGTGGTCCTGGCATTTTGTCAAGCTCCAGAACTCTCATGGTCGTAGTCAAAGAGGCTTTTCAAAGTATTTGGGAAGAGAAAATTATATTTGAGCCAATTATCACTGCGGACACAGTAAAAACTGGTCGTTCACAATCAGGTGTGAAGGATAAAGATCAAACTAATGGTTGATGATTTGGGGGGTTTGAGAGAGACTAATCCCAGTGGAAGTCAGCGCTCCGAGCATAATTAGGACATGGTAAACATAAAGGCAACAGTGTGCTGGACACACCCACACCCACACACATTACCACCACACACAGGCTTAAGCGTACGCTGGCAGGATAAGCGATGGGAAACTCTTTATCTTCCCCAGGCCTCTGTAACAACATATGTTTGCAAGTAATTAAAAGAAGTTCCCAAGTGGTTACCATGTCATATCGAAATACAATACGCCGAACAAATTACCTTTCTAAGGCTGTTTATGCTAAGCTGGGCACCAGAGACCAGTCTTCCTCAGCCTCCTGCCATACAGATGAATAGACACTCTCCTGCTCCATTGATGTATTGACTTCTAATTAGTTTGTCAGCTCTCCGGAGCTCGGGGAATAACTGATGAGGCATTACAGGCCAATATAAGGCAAGGCTGTCATATCGTTTTCCATTTTGACAAATGTAAAATAAAGAAGACAGGGCCTGCGACTATGACAGACGCTCCCCAGTATATATTGAGAAGAGGTGGTACAGTGCAGTGAATGTCTCAGATGTTAATGACTGGATTGTATTTGGGGTTAAAGGTCAGAGTGTGAAGGAAGTAGATGAATCTGCAGGTGTATGAAGTGTACGGTCATACAGGTCTACCAGCAGTGCTAATAATGCCAGTCTACAGGACATTCTCCTCAGAACTGAGGTGGACAGCACACAAGGCTGAAAGCCTCTCCACTCTGCTCCATATGTTGATGCTCTGCAGGTCTCTGTGGAGAGTTCTCTCACAAACTGCTTGTGAAGGACCTGCGTTGACTTCTAGAAGTAATTCTTGTCTGGAAGTGAAGAGATTTTCATTCACAAGCTGTGAAACCCGCCGGTGGTCCCTGTCCATCAGTTTCAGCCTCAGTTCTGAGGAGAATATCCTGTAGACTGGCATTGTTAGCACTGCTGGTAGACCTGTATGACTGTACACTTCATACACCTGCACATTCAGCTACTTCCTTCACACTCTGACCTTTAACCCCCAAATACAATCCAGTCATTATCATCTGAGACATTCACTGCACTGTACCACCTCTTCTCATCACACACCCTGCAGGTATTTATAGCCTGAGCATCCTTGTGCAGCGCCATCTGCAGGAGCCTGAAGTTACTTTTGTTTAGGAAGCTCTAATGTCCAAAAATTCTGGTCTTTTCCTGATTAAAACACATTCAATAAATGGTTCAACCTTTGTTTTTTTTTTTAAAGAAATGGTCCGCCCCAAAATCACTTTTACTAATTTTTACACATACCCCATGTGCCATTTGTAAGTCCAAATTAGAGTATAATTGGATTTTAAAAAAGATGCTAACACACATTACCAGTCAGAAGTCAGTCCGAACATCAGTGTAAAGTATTAAAAAAATTATTTGTAGTTCAGTTTCCTGGCAGAGATGAAGCAAGAAAATTTATCATTATTACTGTTTTAGGTTATCATTCACACTGCTGTACTGGTCATCAAACCACCATGTTAAAATAAGTCACATATAATGGACTTATGATAAGTATTTTGCATGACAACAAAAAAACTATGCACCATGCCACAAGGTTGCCAGGTTTGTGATTTTCATACAAAATTGGGCTAAATTAAAAATGCAATGTTGAGACCTGGCAACCCTGCTGCACTGCCCTAAATGTGCTTGTCTTGGGTATATATGGTGGTATTTATACAAAATGAAGTCTCAGCAAGAGCTGCTAAAATGAATAAAGGAGCCAAAACTGTGACAGAAATTTCTCGTTTACACTTGTATCATAACTTTATTCGTACCTTTTCTTCCGAGCCGCTGCAGCTTATAGCATCCTGTCATGTTTGTTTCATTATGTTTTTGGTTCGGCATTCATACTGAATACGAATCGTGCCAGAATTGGTTTAGAAACGGGCCGAGACCTTCTCAGGGGGTCTCGGTCTGCTTATTTGGTGCTCACCAGGGTTCAAAAGACAGCGTTCACACTTGCTATAATGAACTGCACTAACGGAGCAATCGCACCAGGGTTCGCTTCAATTGAACCAAAGCTGACAAGTGTGAACACACCCTAACAAGCCTCAGACGCTGCCTGACAGAAGTGTGTTTGGCTTCTGAAAGCCTTTAGTTCAGTTTTGTGTTACGGTTCCATGCTTTTGGCTTTGTGTTTTGTTGAAAAGCTCACATTTCTTGGTGGTTTACTGTTGTCTACTTTGACTAGTGAACTAATTTATCACCACTGTGTTAACTAAAGTATTTATTCTTGAACTAGCCAACTAATCTATGCAACACATGCACAGGGTTATGAGCGTTTTCCTAGTGAGTGCAGGGAGGCAGCATGGCGTTGAATAGTCAGACTGCCTGAGGGAAGAAGCTGTTGCAGAGTCTGACAGAGCTGGCACGGATGCTTGAGTACATCCTGCCAGTAGATAGGGGCACAAAGATTCTGTCTAGAGGGTAGAAGGGGTCCTCCATGATGCTCCAGGCTCTGCAGCGTTTGTGGAAAACGTCCTGGATACATAGACAATGATGTAGTTGGTCAGGCCACTATGAGGTTCCTCGCTGAGGATGGGTTGGGATTGATTCAACTACTGTGCCAGGGCACTGATGTTGAGGGACCAGGTGAGATCCTCAGTGCACATGAAGGAATTTGGTACTTTTGACAGTATTGACATTTATGTGAAAGTGACATTTATTTTGTCAACATTGAGAGAGACGTTCCTGTACTAGGTGTACCTTTTCCCTATATTCTGACTCATCACTGTACCTGATGAGCACTACCACTGTTCTCAGCAAACGTGATGACATGATTGGATCTGTACTTATCAATGCAGCCATTAGTCAGGAGTGTGAAGAGAAAACCCAGTTGGGAAAGGAGCCAGCAGGCTCATTATTTAGACAACTGCTGGAGAATGACTGAATTGAACATACAAGTAGACTGCATATATTGATGTATGCCACTGGAATGCCAAAATACTGCCAACGTCTTTCAAATTTGGAGCCACAGTCTGTGCAGTAGAGCCAGCCCACGTCATCAGTAGAGCCAGCCATTGCTCCGCCCATTCTGACAATCATTGGTTGAAATGAACCAATGTCAGCACACACATTTGAAAGAAAACAATCTTTTTAACTTAATAATTTTAAACGGCAACTGGACTCAGTTGGGACAAGAAAATATATTTGGACTGCTCAAAGCACTTCATGATAACTGGTGTGAGAGCTACAGTCATTAAGACTGATATTGGGTTGGATTTCAGTGTGTATATGATGGTCATTGTCATCAAAACTGATTCTAGATCAGCACATCTTAGGCCTTAGCCCTAATCAGATTTTTGGCCTATCTAGCTTGTATCCAGATAGATTTTTGATACTCCAGACAGCCGAAAACCACTAAGCCACATTTGGAGGTGATTTGAAATGTGATTACAATCATATTTGTACAAATCGGTTTCAGTCCAGATGCTCTGGCCACTAAAATCAGATTTTAAAGTACCTTTCGCGTCACTCGCAATGCGACAAACAATGAACACGTCAAACCACAGTGATGGAAGTGGAAGCGCACCAAAAAGGGCACCACAGCAGAGTCCCTGGTTGCCAGGTTCTGAAACATTCTCCCGCCAACTGACTGACAGAAAGTCAACCTACACTAAACTAACCCAAAATCTATAGAGTCTAATCACAGACATTTACGAAAGATATAATAGCTTTTTTTTCTACTCTTACAAACCCCTCAGACTCTAGAGGGTAAAAAACTTTACAATGTACCACCAAAAAACTCTTATTGTAAGGCAGTAGACAAATAGTAGTATTGGAGATGCCTTATGCAGACTTTTTAATACTAGGAGACCCCAGTGGAGGGCTCTTAAAATAAAGTTTAGAGTAAGATTAAAATAAGATATAAAAGTAATAAACAACAATGATAATTTCCCCAAACATCTGTGATGGGACTCTTTAGATTTTGGGTTATTGTAAGTTTGTGTAGAGCGACCTTCTGTCAGACAGTGGGATGGAACATTTTTTGGGACCTGGCAACCTGGGACTCCACTGTGGTGCAATTTTTGTGCCGCTTTTTGGATCAGCGCACTTCCATCACTTGGGGTTTGATGTGTCATTCTTTGTCACATTGCGAGTGATGCAAAAGACACTTCGAAATCCGATTTGAGCGGCCAGAGCGTTTCTTGGATCAGACTAAAAAACATCTGGATACAATCTAGATAGGCCAAAAATCAGATTTGGCCTTACAGTCTGAACACAGCACCGCATATAGATGCAGATGTTTTTGCTAAGTTTGGGATTTAAACATCTACTGTACTAATCTGTGAGACCTTAATTAAAATTGGGTCTACTACACCTGAGAGAGTGGAAATTTCACTAAATTTGATTGAACCAGTCTTTTAAAGTGCCTAAAATAGTCCACACATTGCTTTTTCATTGTTAGTGTCAGCAGGTGCACCCTACTGAGTGCCAACCCACACACATAAACACATTGTCTCAGTTGCTGATGTTGTGTACATGACTCCCTAGCCACTTTTCTCATAATTCCCCTACTGGTGCTAAAACGATGCCCGCCATCAGTCATGTCTATCATCAGAGATTTTAAGTGCCATCACATTGCTCATTGCTCAGGACAGGGGAAGGGACTCAAACCCAGCAGACCCCATTAGTGCATGAGAGGAAGCCCTCACATTAAATCTCCAAGAACTCAGACAGGCAGTGCCATTAAGCACACTACACTCCCTCAGAGAGTCATCCTCCTTTACACAGTCCCAGAGTGATGACTCTTCAACCTGGATAGTGAGCTATTTCACACAAGAGTATGAGCATGTTTTAGTCACAGCTTGCCAGAGAATAGGAGGCTATGATAAGGCATTTTTTTGATATTACTACAGTTATGAAGTCTAACAAAAGTCATTATTTCTAACAGAATAGCACATTTACATACAATTTTGTTTGTAGAATATGTATATTTCTTTACCTTATACATTGGTAACCCTACTTACGAGTTTAATCCGTGCAGGAGCCGAGCTCGTTAGCTGGTTTGCTCGTTAGCTGGATGCATTTTCCCCATAAGAATACATGTAAAACTGATTAATCCGTGTCAGCCGGCCAATATACAGTATACTTTAATATGCTAAATAATGTGTTTATATGGGTTTTTAAAACATAAACGAGACGACGACGACGCTCGTGTAGGCTGGTGGCTAAGGAGGACAGGAGGACGGGCGTACGTGTATGGCATGGTTACACTTATCATATGAAAAGTAAAAGTAAAATGTATCTAACTTTCTTGTTCACTACCTTTTGCTGTCTTTGTGTCACTTTCACTAGCACTTTCACTTTCACTGGACAGCGGTCAAAGGTAATGACTGACCTCTTCTTCTACGCTAGCATCTAGGAGATGCTACGACCGCCGCGCCCCTAGCGGTTGGCATACTTGAACTAAGTTAGGCTACTCGTTACTTGGAATTTTACTCGTTACCTGGAACAAAAATATTCCAAGATCTCGACTTGTTACCTGGAATATTCATTAGTAGGGATGCTCGTAAGTAGGGTTACCACTGTATATGTATGCATATTTTTTAAACTCAATTTTGGATGGCCAAATAACCTGCATATTTTTTATGCTCTGGGTGGTGGGGTAGGGACTAACACATGTTTCCAGTGATGCATGTGAAGTCTATGGTGCCATAAAATCATAAATTAAACACATAATCTTAAACTAACAATACTTTTAGTTTGACGGGGGGTGGGGCTCAACGCTCATTGGCTAGAGGGACAGAATATTACGAATATTATGCTTAAGCTGAACCTGTTTTGACACCACAAGAAGTCAGCCTTCACCTCTTTTCAAACGTCCCCTGATGCATCAGCGCTAAGCATCCAATGCACTCTGATGAAAGTTCAATATCCCCAGCTCTGATACATCAGCTAACAGACAACTGAGCCAACCAGCATCACGGTGGGAGTGATGGGGAGAGTGTCATCTACCTACCTGGAGAGAGCATGGCCAATTCTGCTCTCTCAGGGCTTCAACTTCTGATGGCGAAGCAGCATGACTGGGATTCAAACTTGTCCTCAGGCCATAGTGACAACGCCTTCTCAGAGCCCTTCCACATACATTTTATGCAAATTCACAAAAAATGTCTTACCTTCCCAGGGCTTGAGTTCCAAATGTATCTGAGGCTAAAGATGCAAAGGGCCAGCATCAAGAAAACCAAGCCCAGAATGAGGGCACCACGTTGGTAATTCCAGTATCTAGTCTTTTTCTCCTTACCAAGCTCAACCTAGCAAAAATGAACACATTAATTAATCAAGTGAACCATTTTATACTAACAGTACACAGAGGACGATGCAGACATAGGAGAAAGCGTTTGAGGAGAGCATTTTGGTTGAAAGTGGCTGATACACTAAAGGATCCAGACAGTGATGCAGTTGGTCAGGACACTCTCAGGTTCCTCTCTAGATAGTGATGAGGATGAGTCGGGCACAGTAAGTACATATACAGGTTGATGTTAAGCGACATTAATATTTACATTTACAACATTTAGCAGACGTTCTTATCCAGAGTGATGTACAACAGTGTTTTGTTTACATGAAGAGAATTATCTCAGCTAGTACAGACAGGTTAGAGTCCAAACTAGTCTTCAGTTCAGACACTGTTAGAACTAAACCATCACTGATACCTAGAAAGAAGGAAAGATACACAATTATACACAATATAAGAGCTTTACAATAAGAGTTTAAACTAGTGCTGCTTAAGTGCTCCACACAGAGATGCTCTTCAGTCTGTGTGTGAAGACTGTGAGGGACTCTGCTGTTAGAACAACCAGTGGGAGTTTGTTCACCACCTGGGTGCCAGGACAGAGAAGAGTCTTGATGCTAATCTTCCACGTGTCTTGAAGGATGGCGGCTCAAGCCGAGCTGTACTAGAAGCTCAAAGGGTTTGAGGTGAGACTCGAGACTTGACCATTACCATCAGGTATAGAGGTGCTTGTCCATTTCTTGCTTTGTAGGCGAGCATCAGGGTTTAAAATCAGATGTGAGCAGCTACAGGAAGCCAGTGAAGTGAACACAGCAGTGCAGTGATGTGAGAGAACTTGGGCTGATTGAAGACCAGCTGAGCAGCTGCATTCTGGATCAGCTGCAGGCGCCTGATGACTCTCATAGAACAACCTTGCAATAGTCAAGTCTTGAGATGACGAGAGAATGGACAAGCACCTGGGTGGAATCCTGAGTTAGAAATTCGAATTTTGGATGAGGAACCTGCACAACTGAGTCAAGTTTGCAATGCAACATCTGTTACAGGTGAGCAGGTGACATCTGTCTCTATTGTATTGCATGTATGTGAATTGGTCAACCGTGCACCTCATCACTCAGATTCTGTACTCAGGGCACCCCAATGCCTAGCGCGGGCACTACATTGGTAACAGTCTGTGTCTCCTTACCAAGCTCAACATAGCAAATAAATAAATAAATAAACGAAATGGGCAATTCTCATACTAACACTTACGCCGAGGAAGATGCAGATGCAGCATTAAAGAGAATAAGAGAACAAATGGTACAAGAAAGCACCGAGTCATAAAAGAGAATAAATGAACAATAACAGTACAATAACATTTTGAGGCATGAAAGAGAATGCAGGAACAATATAGATATATAGTGCAAAAATAATATTTAGTGCGGTGGATGTACGGCGCGGTGTGATGAGGCACAGCGGAGAATGAAATGATAATCACATGGGCAATTTGAATTCTTTCGAAATGGCACAAAAGGTCACATTTATTAAAATGGTCCCAAATTAAAAGTTCGCCTGTTGGACTTAATTCCCCCAAGCTTAAGGCCACAAATTAATAAAGGGGAGCTTTTGTTCCAACTGACTTTCCATGAGGGAGAGAGTAAAAGCTCACTATTCACAGTGGTGTGCTCTTAGCTCTCTGTGGACACAGCCAATCAGAATTACGAAATATGGAGTTGAACAAGCTTCAATTAGGGATGTCTCTTGCTGAAAGAGGAGCTTATAACATTCTCAGGGAATCTTTGAAAGAAAAGGAAGGAAAGAAATGACTCCTGCCGTTCTACTTTATCTCGCAGGCTGAGGCAGAAAAGCTCTCTAGGAGGTCCTTTCCCCACCACAAATGTATTGGCTCCATGTATTATTCCTAACACCAAGCCACTACATTATAAACTCGCAAATGGCCATTAATTCAAATGTGTGGGAGGTTCTTGGAGAGTGCAGTGGCTGAGATGTTTCATTATATCACAGAACCATTAACAAGTTAAAAAAAATACATATGAAACAATTCAATTTACTGTATTTTCTCTCTCTGTGGGGTTTTTCTCATTATGAACAACCTGCTAGAAACATCAAAGACACGGGCGGCATGACAGTAGAACGTGCTGGAAAACAGA
>BRDA01011105.1:6818-24318 GCA_036984385.1 Crenuchus spilurus | reverse complement strand
GGAGGCACTTAGTGCTGGAAATTCAATAACCTAAGGCTCCCTCCAGCTAATCAATGCTGATAAAACACCAGTTAATCTTTGTATTTAATGCCTTTGATACAGAAGTTCAATTTTCCTGCAGAGGTTATCTCTATGTTACAATGCATAAACTGCCTTAAAAAAATAAAACTTAAAAACTGCAATGGCATGCTTTTCAGAAATCAAAGCAATTGAAACATTAATGGGAAAATATTCCACCTTTTTACAGGTTTCCATATTGTCTCACCCATCCACAAAACATTCTTCTAATAGCCTTCTGGCTTGTCCCCGTGATCTTTAGCAAAGGTGCGACAAAGAAGGCCCAAGACGATTGAACAGTTAGAGGCCTGTATTAGACATGAATGGGAGAGTATTCCTATTTCTAAACTTAAGAAACTGGTCTCCTCTGTCCCCAGACGTCTGTTGAGTGTTGTAAGAAGAAGGGGGGATGCCACACAGTGGTAAAAATGGTCTTGTAAGAACTTTTTTGGGATTTGTTGACGCCATGAAATTTTTAAACAACATATTTTTCCCTTAAAATGATACATTCTCTCAGTTTAAACATTTGATCTGTGATTTGTGTTCTATTCTGAATAAAACATTAGATGTTGGCATCTCCACATCTTTGCATTAAGATTTTATTCACAATTTGTTTAGTGTCCCAACTTTTTTGGAATCCGGTTTGTATTACATGCCTTGCTCTTGGAGTGATCTTTGTTGGTCGACCACTCCTGAAGAGGCTAACAATGGTCTTTAATTCCCTCCATTTGTACACAATATGACTGACTGTGGATTGGTGGAGTGTAAACATTAGATAGTTTTGTAACCTTTTCCAGTCTGATGAGCATTAACAACTTTTTCTGAGGTCATCAGAAATCTCCATTGTTCGTGGCATGATACACTTACACAAACGTGTTGTGAAGAGCAGACTCTGATCCCTGTTCTTTAAATAAAACATGGTGCCCACTTACAGCTGACTGTCATCCCACTGATTGAAAACATCTGACTCTAATTTCACCTTCAAATTAATTACTCATCGTAGAGGTTCACATACATTTGCCACTCGCAAAATATCATATTGGATTCCTCAATACATTATTGACCAATTATAATATTTTTCTCATTTGTTTAACTGTGTTCTCTTTATCTAGTTTTAAGACTTGATGTAAAAACATGAGAATTTAGATCATATTTATGCAGAAATATAAAAAATTCTAAAGGGTTCACAAACTTTTAAGCACCACTGTAGTTGGATGTTGGATACTGTAGAGAGGTGTGAGGAGTTTGGAGTGGACAGTGACTGGTGGTCACAAGTGTGAATTGCTGTAGGTTTCCTTGTGTCTGGGTTTTCAGCCTTCACAGATTTTGATCGAAAGCCGTTAACGAAGTCAAACAACGTATCGAATGAATTCCCTTCTCAAGTTACATTATTGGTGGCTTTCGGCTGTGGGTTGAATGAAATTGGTTTATATGGACGTTCCGTGCTTCTTCTCTAGATTCCATATGGCTTATCAGAGGACGTGTATAGATGTAAATTCTTTGGGTTGTGTGGCATATGAAAGTGTCTGGCCCCGGGTGGGGGTCAGCCATATAGCTATTGATTAGAAGGGTTGAAGTGATTAGAGGTGAGAGCGAGTTGTTTACGATCGGGACACTTAAACCTAAACCTAACCCTAACCCTTTCTAATGCTAGTTATGCCAGGTCTGGGCTTTGTCTCTATGCAAAAAGATTCCCAGAGTGGAATCTGAGAGTTGCCTTATCTGATCCAAGATGCTGTGAGGGATATGCATGAAGTTAGTTCAAAGGCTATTTCAGGTTATCTGACGTGGGGGAGAAAGATCTCTTCTCCAGCTAGGGGAAAGATATGGAACCTAGCTCAGTGGGGGTGTCAGACCTGAATTCCTGTTGCATTTCTGGGTGAAATCTCAATTCTGTTCCTCCGTGCACTACACCTTTGTGAATACGCTGGTGTACTCGGAGATCACTCTGTCGATTAAAACTCCTCCCACACTCTGAACAGTGATACAGTTTTTCTCCTGTGTGAACAAGCAGGTGTACTTGGAGACTACTATGTCGATTAAAACTCTTCCCACACTCTGAACAGTAATACGGTTTCACTCCTGTGTGAATACGCTGATGTTTTAGGAGACTACTCTGATGACTGAACCTCTTGTCACACTCTGAACAGTAATATGGTTTCTCTCCTGTGTGAATATACTGATGTATTCGGAGACTACTGTGTCGATTAAAACTCTTCCCACACTCTGAACAGGAATACGGTTTCTCTCCTGTGTGAATACGCTGGTGTACTCGGAGATCGCTCGGTTGATTAAAACTCTTCCCACATTCTGAACAGTAATATGGTTTCTCTCCTGTGTGAATATACTGGTGTATTCGGAGACTACTCTGTTGATTAAAACTCTTCCCACACTCTGAACAGTAATATGGTTTCTCTCCTGTGTGAACATACTGGTGTATTCGGAAACTACTCTGTTGATTAAAACTCTTTCCACACACTGAACACTGATATGGTTTCTCTCCTGTGTGAATACGGTGGTGTATTCGTAGATTACTCTGTTGAGTAAAACTCTTCCCACACACTGAACACTGATATGGTTTCTCTCCTGTGTGAATACGGTAGTGTGCTCGGAGATGACTCTGCCGAGTAAAACTCTTCCCACACTCTGAACACTGATGTTTGTCTGTTTTTTCTGTGTTATCCAGTTTTTGTCTGTGAAATGTATCACAATGCAGAGTATCAGAAGATTGTGAAATTATACTAGTTGCCACATTCTCTTCTTTTATCTTGACTGATTTCAGCATGGTGATGTATTCCTCTTGGAGGTATCTCCTGAGGTCTTTGTGGAAGCTGGCACAATGAACAAGGGAAGGCTTTCAACAGGATGGTTTCTTCCTGCAGGAGAAAAAAAAATGTAATAGGATTCATTTTATGAGAACAGAACATCCAATATCAAAGGTTATTTCTGAAAGTCACTGGGTCAATAAGCAACGTCATTCTTGTTGTATAACGGAAGTAAATTGGATTCTCTTATTTACACAGAATGCAATCATTGTAATTGTGTTAATTGCTCTATTTGTTTCTCCATTTACTATGCTCAAGCTTCAAAATACTTTACTCCATAAAACTACATTTCATCTGCAAATTCCATTACACAGAACAGCTAGTGTTAATTCATGAAAGTGTTTGAAATTATTTTCGGCTTGTTTAGTTGAATTCCTCATACAACATCTGGCAAAAAAATTGAATCACCACAACTGGAGGACATTCAACCAGATTTTGTACTTCACTGCAAATCAATAAATCACAAACAACACTTTGGATTTAGTATCTTAACCATCTGGTGTCATGAAACATACCTCAAACAAAGAAAATAATTTCAATTAATTAAATATATATATACATACATACATACATACATACATACCACACACACACACACACACACACACACACACACACATACACATATAGATGAGCATTGCCACTAAACCTATTTTCCATTGGTGTAAAAAGAAACGTGTCTGGTACTTTAATGGACACTCATGCACTGACTGTTGAAGTACTGATGAACACCACTCCTGGTCCTCTACTTGACATGCATTCAACTTCACAAAATGAGGCAAAAAGTTTCAGGTAAATGTTCCAGTATCATCTCGGCCAAAGCAGATTCATGATTCAAAACTGAATATCACTTTCATCTAATCACCCTCACTCTTTAGCCCACTAAAACCTTTTTTTCTTATGTTTAGGTGTTCATTCCGTTTTTTTAGTTTCCTAATGCAAATTTAATTTCAACAAGGGTTCCCCCTACCAGGGGACAGAGGGCCTTCGCACGCAGACGTATCTGTTGAAAATCATACCCAGGTCAAACCAAGAAACTGTGAAAGTTGGGTGTCTGTCCAGGTGAAGAAAATGTTTCTTCCAAAATTACTGAGCATTGGGTGAGGACAATGGCAGTAATTTATTTGTCAAGCCAAATAGGGGGCACTGTAGAGTTTGCTAACTACACATGAGAAAATGGACAAAACATTTCTAAAGCTTTGTAAGGGCGTAGTGAATGTATCATATTTCAAGGGGTTTGGAGCATTGCAGAAATGTCAAATATACATTGACATCATAGGTGGCACTATAGAGCAGGTGAAACACATATTGAAAAAATTAGTATTTCAGATCAAAGAACAGCCTAAGACAAGCAGGCCTCTGAAATTTTTGTGATTTGGAACATCATATCCCCCCCAGAAAATTTATGAATCGTGAGTTCCCACCAAAATGGTTGACTTCCTGTTGGGCGGAGTCAGATCCTTTCAAGCAAAACTTGTTTTCTATCATGAGGTCAATGAGGCTACCAAATTTGTTGCATATCAGATAAACTTTGTCCTGGCCATTGCCCATGTTAGGGGGCGCTATGGAGCATGGAGCTTGTAGCCACGCCCTATTCTTTCACAATTTATCATCACATATAACTATAGTTTATTTGAGTCAAATATGAAGTGAAACGGACAAACTTCCTAATAGGGAGTTTGACAAAGTTTGCAAAAAATGTGTAAAAAATGCACAAACTTCAAAATGGCTGACTTCCTGTTCGACGGAGTCACTTATACCAATATTTAAAATGTGTGTAATGATGTCTCCTACATTGCTGCCAAGTTTAATGAATTTCCAAGCAACTGTGCTCTGACCATGTTAATGTTTCTAATTGGTTAGTGTTGCGTGTCCAGTAATTACGCCACCATTAGAGCTATCCACTATTGCTTCGCAATTTATCATCCAGTGTGTCGGGAGATTATCCACAGCTAAAAGCGATGTAATTGGATGAAGACTCTTGGAGGAGTTCGAATGAGTTTGTGAAAAATGTGTGAAAATTTGAAAAATTCCTTCCTAGAAAGACTTCCTGTTGGGCGGAGCTAATAAAACCCAATTGATATTTTGTGCAGCATCGTAAGATCTATGTTTTGTACCAAATTTCAACATTTTTGGGCAAAGTTTGTGGCAGCTATAGCTAATTTAATATATTAATGATACAGGGGGAACTGTAGAGCCCTCTAGCTACACAAGAAAAAAAAAATCTACAAAATATTTATAAACTGGTTCATGGCCTTAATGTGTCTACCAATTTTCAAGAGTTTTCAAGCATTCCAGGAATATCAAATATGCATTTGAATTCTAGGGGGGCGCTATAGAGCCAGTAAAACATGTAAGAAATTCCAACTTTCCGTCAGAGTGGATGAAGCTACACAAGCCTGTAAAATTTTATGCGTTTTAGAACATCAGTCCCCTACCCCCTCACTAGGTGCAGGACAGGGCATTACACTATTCAACTAAGTCCAGGACAGGGTGCCAATCCATTGCTGGGTGAACACATATGCACATACATACACACAAACACACACACACACACAATTTTAGAGTATCAAATCCACCTGACCTCCATGTTTTTGGATTGTGGGAGGAAACTGGAGACAAATATTGGACATATGTTTGATATACGTAGTTCCGCTTTTCCTCATGTAACGGTCCAAAGCCAGTCTTAATTCAGACTTTCAGCTCCAACCCAGATAGTGAGCTTTGAGGGCAGGTGAAACACGAAGCATGTGTGATTCACGCATTCATACTCACTTTGGCTGCATTCACTTGTTCATTTATTAGTTCACATATACATAAGTAAAAAGCATCCCAAGCTTGTTATAGCTTATATTATTATTATATATATTACTTTCAGAACTAAAACAGTAAAATAAAGCTAGGTCCAGTGGTCTTGGTGGTACAGCACAACACTCGCTGGTTCTCTAATTTCTGAGAGAGAGCTACAAACACGCACATGTGCTCTTAGCTTATCTAGCTCTTAAAAGGGACAGTGTACACATTACTCAACACTGGCCATTACACTCAACAGCTAACAAGACGCAGATTCACCAGCACAGTTACAGTTCCGTGGTGAAATGGACAAAGATGACAAAATTTACTGAAATTCACATGTTATGATGAAACGAGGACTCAGGACCTTAGCTTTCTGTTCGCTCTGGTTTACTGTTAAATAAACAATTTAATTTCAGACAAAGGAATTAGTTTACACTTTTGTTGTATTTTTGCCAAAGTATCGTTTTGGTATCTATTATCACGATACTATGCTTACTATCGGTATTGAAGTCAAAGTTGTGGTATCGTGACAACCCTATTCCAAACAGAACCACAGATTGTCCAGAAGCTCTCTGATACCCTGATCCCAGTATGGGAGGAGATCCCCTAGGACAACATCCTCCATCTAATCAGGAGTATGCCCACACATTGTCAGGACTGCATACAATCATGTGAGGAGCATGCACACTACTGAGTCACATTATGAGAGGTTGTGATGAAAACCAACATTTGATTTGATTGATTTTCTTTCATTGATTTTCAGTGCAATTTTTAATCCAAAACAAGGTGTTGATTTTCTGAATCTCAACGTATTTTTCTTGGGTTTTCTCATCTCAAATATGTCTCAGAGACATCACAGGAGGACTTTAAGAAGACTTTTAGCAGCTGAAATCCAGACATTATTTGTTATCTTTCTTACGTCTCAGGGACATCGGAAAGACGTGCTATTAGAATACATCCAGTATCTACAACTGTTGAGGAATAAAGACCAACATAAGAGAGATCAAGCCATCCATCATCTTCTGCTTATCCGTGTCCAGGTCGCGGGGGTAACAACCCAAGCAAACAAGACCAGATGTCCCTCTCCCCTGCCACCTCTTCCAGCTCATATGGGAGGATTCAAAGGCATTCCCAGGCCAGCTGAGAGATATAATCTCTCCAGCAAATCATAAGTCTTCCTCAGGGTCTCCTCCCAATTGCACATGCCTGGAACACCTCACCCAGGAGGCGTCCAGAAGGCATCCGTACCAGGTGCCCGAACCATCTCAACATGCTCCTCTCGACGTGGAGGAGCAGCGGCTCTAATCAAAGCCCTTCCCGGATGTCCAAACTCTTCACCCTATCTCTAAGAGAGAGAGCCCAGACACCTTACGAACAAAGCTCATTTCAGCCACTTGTATTCGCGATCTCATTCTTTCGGTCATTACCCAAAGCTCATAGTTACCATAGGTGAGGGTTGGAACATAAACAGAATGGTAAACAGAGCGCTTTGCCTTCTGACTCAACTCTCTCTTCACCAAGACAGACCGGCACAGAGCCCGCATCACTGTGGCTGCTGCTGAACCAACTCGCCTGTCCATCTCCCGCTCCCTCTTACCCTCAAACAAGACCCCGAGATAACAAGATTTACAATTATTTTTAGAATGATGCATTTAAGACATAAAAATGTGGGATAAATATGCATATTAGATTAAACAATAAAAAACAAAAAGAATGAGGTTATACGGTTATTCTAAAATTGTTTCTGCAAGCTCTTATACCCTTATGATGGATGTAAACTGTACACCACTGGTGGTAATGCATTGTTTTCATAGCTCTGTTGTATCTAGGGCTGAAACGAGTCTTCGAATGATGATTACTAAAAATCCTCGAGGCAAATTATCTGCCTCGAAGCTTTGTTAAATTTGCAATAATTAAATCAGCGCACCGTTTTCCGGCCGGAATGTTATTTGTGTAGCACAACGCGCATAGCACATGTGCTTAAGCTATTTTTAGCTATGGAGGGAGATGACGAGCGCTGAAATGAGGAGCCCCGAAAAAGACAAAAACTATCAAAAGTGTGGGAACATTTTAAGCTCAGCAGAAAAAAATAACACAGCGGCGTGCATGCACTGCAAAGCCGAACTGGCATTTCACAACAGAACGTCCTCGATAATTCAACATTTGAACTGAAAGCAAAATACGTTTACCTAAATCTGTGATAATCTCTTAAATTGCAGATGTACCAGGAGTTATATTTTAGCTTACGTTACATGTACTGCTAATATTAATATTATTACTATTAGTATTAATACTAATAGCTACATGAAATGCATTTATTTGTTGCTATGCTTTAAAGTTTAAAAGTATTTATAGTAGTTAGGATTTTTTCTTCTTTTTAGTTACTGCTTTTCACGGTTTTGAAAACTGTCATTAGCCTTTAATTCGTACTGTCACATTTAGCTATGCAGTCAAGACTAAATATTTTTTTTGCCCAGAATGAGAAATAACTGTGCCAACTTACTATCCTTAATAAAAATATAAATTTACTTTTAGTATTTACAGTAACAAGTGAACTCTACAGAATTCAATGTGCAAACCTCAAACTTTTTCATAACTATTTTACTTTCCCAATTTCTAACATAAAAGATAAAATTCAGTTTTTGAATTCATAAAAATTAATTTGCAGCACCGAGCATTTAGCTTTTATGAATAGTTTAAAAAGTTTAAAAGGTGTAAATTACCCCTTTACAATATTAAATAATTCTACAACATCCAGTGAAGTGCACTTGAATTTTTTTTTAATTAAGGCATAATAATGAATAAACAAATAAATTAATTATATTCCTTTACAGTAAATCACAGAGTCAGACATTGGACAGCTTCGTACAGAGGGCTTCAGCATGTTCGGTTGAGCAAGCAGCTGAGTTCACGAACAGCATTTTAAATATGATCATCATAGACAAGCGGCCGCTGTCTATGGTGGAAGATGAAGGGTTCCAGAAGATGATCTCTTTCAATCCAAAGTATGTCCTGCCTTCCAGAACCTACTTTGTAAAAATAATGGAGAAAAAGTATGACGAAATTAAAGGCAAGTTGAAAAACACCCTTAAAGAGACTGACAGCATTGCTCTCACAACAGACATTTGGACAAGTGTTGCCACAGAGACATATCTTGGGGTGACATGCCACTTTCTTGGGGAGAATTGGAACATGGAGTCCCACGGCCTGACAACAATGCCTCTTGAAGAAAGACACACAGCAGCAAATATTGCAGAGTGGGTTGAGGACGTTATTGCAAAGTTTGACATTCCACCAGAGAAAATCAAAGCTGTCGTCCATGACAATGGTGCCAATGTTGTGGCAGCAGTGAAGATTTTGGAAGATAAGTATAAGTGGGTATCAGCGCGGTGTGCAGGACACACCCTGAACCTGGTGGTGCAGAATGCTCTGAAGAGCAACCAGAGTATCTCTAAGTGTGTGGCTGCTGCAAGAAGTCTTGTTGAACATTTCAAAAAAAGAGAGCTGGCTTGCACAAAGCTGAAGGATAAGCAGCAGCAAATGGGCACAGCATCACACATGCTCGTACAAGATGTAAGTACTCGTTGGAACAGTACTTTCCACATGCTGTCCAGGCTGCTGGAACAAAGATGGCCAATAACTGCTGCATTATCTGACCCAGCAGTGACACAAAGAGGAAAACACTACCTTGACCTTAAGCCAGAGCAGTGGATTGTTATTGAGGAACTCAGCAAGACTCTTGGGCCATTTGAAGAGGCAACAGTGTTTTAGAGTGGGCAAGATTGTTACTCTCTCTGCACTTCCACAGCTTGTCCAAAGTCTCAAGAAGTTGATACAGACCCAAGTTTTTGAGACTGCACCTGTCCAGTCATACCAAACTGATGTGATGGCACAGATGACAACAAGATGGGAAAGACTATTTGTGTGCCAGCCTCCGTTCCAAAACACTGTCCTCCTTACTGCTGCGTTAGATCGCAGATATAAGAAACTAACATTTCTGCCCCCTGATGAAGCCTTTAAAATCCAAAGCATGGTACAAGTAATGGCAATTGATGTCAAAAAGGAAATGAGGCAGAAACATTCAGATGACAATAAAGCCACCAGTGCTGCAAAAGACAAGCCTGTAACAAATCAGAGGAGCACATTTTTCAATCTACTTTGTAAGTCTGAATCCAGTACAAGTGATGAAGAAGATGAGGAGCAGCATTTGAACCAATCTGTCCAGAAGGAGGTCTTGATGTACTTGGAGAGCATGCACTATCCAGGAGGGAATGTCCACTGCTATGGTGGAAAGCAAATGCAGCACGCTATCCAACACTGTCAAAGCTTGCAAAGTCCTTTCTGTGTATCCCAGTGACATCTACACCTTCAGAGCGCCCGTTTTCAGCAGCAGGAAACATTGTATCAAATTGCAGGGCAAGCCTCAGTTCTGAGCATGTTAACATGCTCACTTTCCTCCATTGCAACCATAAGCTCCTTTAATAGAACTACCAACATTTTCATACAGCTCCTTCTTCTACCAGAGACTGCCAAATGGCAGTGCTAGGGTAATTTGCAACCCATTAGGCCACCTTTTGTTATGTATATGCAGTCACCTCTAGGTAATGCTAAGCGGGGGTGATGGGTGATAGTGTGAACTATGTTGACTCAGATGGAGAAGAAAAAACCCTTGATTTTAACCCTTCATGATAAGTAAAAATTGCTCAAAAAAATAGTATTTTAAAATAGTATATTTACTTGTCAAGAAAAAAAAAGTTTGCCAATGGGGTGATATTTTTTGACTTAAAACAAAACAAAATGTCCTGATAAGATTTTTTTACTTAGGGTTTTATGAAAGTTTAAGTAAAATGTCTTTTTTTACAAGTAGCTGAGGGTTGTTTTTTGTATAAATGTATGTAAAAGTATCTTTACCTATTGGCAGTTTTTCAAATCTGAACTTTGGCACCTTTGATCAATCAGCATGTCACCTTTTTGTCACCTATTATATAAAGTGCATAAACTTTATATAATAAACTGCACCAAAGTAAATAGCCTATCTGTAGGATAGATGAGATGGGTTCTATATTTATTTTAGATTTTTAAAATGATGTTCAGTGTGGTGTGAAGAACAGATCGGAAGCCCTCTGCATCACAGCCCAATTGAACGTTATCCCACGGATGGAGAGCCAACTGCTTTGGCCAGAAGAAAAGTGTCGAATCGCTTACAGAGTTTCCTCTGTTTTATCTCTCTGGAAATGATTCGGACCATACAAGAGTGGACTGTACAGCATGCATGCCAGACAGAGTATAGAAACTGGTTCATGGCCCTCCCTGAACTAATGGCGTTCATTGCAATCCTCATCCTGCAAGAGATTGTCCGCCTTCCAGCGATGCATGACGCATGGTCTGCAAACCTGGGAGTGCCCTCCATCAGCAAGATTTTGGCTCAAAACCGCTTCCAGGACATCATGCGGCACCTACGCTTCGATGACGAGGACACACGCAGTGAACGAGTTGCAAATGACTGGTTTGCTGCAGTCTCTAATGTTTGGGGGTCTTTTGTTGCCAACTGTATCACTTCTTACAACCCAGGAAGGCACATCACCATAGATGAACAACTTTTTCCAACTAAGACCCGTTGCCGATTTCTGCAGTAAATTGCATCAAAACCTGACGAGTTTGGCATAAGTTCTGAGTGGCATGTGACCTGAAATCCAAGTATGTATGCAACATCATCCCATATCTTGGCAAAGACACCAGTCGTCCCACAGGGGAAAAGCTATCAGAAAATGTGGTGATGAAGCTTATGGAACCATTTATGGACAAAGGAAGAACTGTTACCACAGACAATTTTTTCACATCGTCACTAGCAAAACGATTGCTCGGCCAGAAGACCACCCACCTTGGCACAGTAAACAAGATTTGCCGTGAGCTTCCAGACTCTGCCAAAAAGACTTTGGACCATGAGGAATTCAGTACACAGGTGTTTTCAACCTCTGGTGCCACACTGACCGTTTATGCGCCCAAACGGAGAAAGACTGTCTGCATCCTCAGTAGCATGCACAGTATGGTGGAAACTGGGGACACCCGAAAAAAAAAAGCCTAACACAGTCACCGACTACAACAGTCTAAAATGTGGTGTGGATATCATGGACCAAATGGTGCGAAAGTACACTGTACGTTCAGGAACACGGCGTTGGCCAGTCGCTGTGTTTTACAACATGATTGACATTTCAGCACTGAATGCACATGTGCTTTTTCAGGCATGCACTGGGGTCAAAGAGAGATGGTCGGACTTCTTGCTGAAGCTTGCAAGAGAGCTTGCACAGTCTCATATGGCAGCCAAGGAGGTGTGTAAACCTTTAGCAGAAACCACCCACACCTGACACCCTCACATGTGGCAAATGCAGAAAGGAGTTGTTGTGGCAGTGCTAGGTGTCTTCAGACAATCTATAAGTGTGATGAGCCTCTTGGGTTTTCATACCAGTCTGACAATAAGCAATGTAGCACACTACTGCACAATGACTGTATGTGCATAAGCTTATTGGCATAGTTTATATTTCTGTATAGTTTACATTTCTATTTATGAATACTTTTGTTATCATATTGTTGCATGCTTATTTTATCTTTTATTACTTGCTTGTAACAGAGAAACAGAGCAACATGTTTCTTTACTGTGCACATACCAGTAAAGCTTTGAATCTTGAATCTAAATTTCTGGTAATTTTTTTTTTTTTTTGGGGGGGGGGTTCATCAAACCATAATAATTACTGGAGTTACACTGAAGTCCCTCTGGGCTCCATTTGGAGACCAGACCAACTTGTTGCAGAGTAGAGTGTCCTTAGAGGTACTTCTTGCAAATGTAATGGCCTCATTTACATAACACTGGAGACAGAAGGGCTATTCACACCTGCCATTTGGCAGTTATTTGGGATTTAAAGACTTGAGCAGCACTCCGACACATACACACTAGTATGTTGAAACACATTTAAAAAGTTGTATTGATATTGTTTGTATTAGAATAATGTTCAATTTATGTTTGCTTTTTACCTTTAAATCAATGTGATTTTATTTTGTTTCTATGTTTTTGCACTTAAAAAAAAAAAACAGTTGTGTTACACGGACTTGAAATTCAAAGTTAAGTTTCATATATAAAAAGCAATGTTTACTCTATTGTGCCTTTATTTATGTTTGTGAGATTTTAATTTCTCTGTTTTTGCACTTGGAGGCTGTCATTGTATTTTAAGCAATAAAATGTTTAATTAAAAAGCTTTAAAGTTATTTTTCATGTATTTCTATTACTTTTAAAATAGGCTTAAGTAGTTATTGCAGAACCTGATTTCTTTCATCAAAATTTCCCCAATTACTCGCTTAATCGCAAGAATAATCGATTACTAAAATAATCGTTAGCTGCAGCCCTAGTTGTATCCAAACACGTTTGTTTATTTGAACTGAGGGGCATACAAGGACTTACTCAAACCTTTAAATCATAATTTTAACCTAAAAAGGTGTCTTCACCTTTAAACTTCATGATATACGTTTCAGGGACCAGTTTTGTAGACCCCGCAAGGTAGAAAGGTCCCCACAACCTGAGTGTTTAATAAAGTTTTGGTCCCCACAACATGGAATAAGTCCGGTACACACACACACACTTTGGTAGTACTATATTAGTGAGGACATTACATTCACTTGTGTAATACTGAGTAAAAATAAACCTAAACTTAACCTTAACAACCAAAAGTAAATGCTTCTGCTCTTTTGATTTCCCCCAAGTTTGTAATGAAAACGGCACATTTCTTGTGAGGACTAGAAAAATGTCACCACTTTTACAGATCTGACATACATTCCTAAAATTTCCAAGTCATACAAGAACACACACAGCTGTAATGCAACTGACTGTACCTTGTTGCAGGTCTGAATCGTTGCTAACACGCTAATGTCTCCTCCGCTCTGTAGAGTAAATTCGCGGTAATTCAGAGCGTCGCTAAACTCTTTCCGGGGTCTCCCTCTCGGATGTTTACCGACTAGGCAGTTTAGTGGTACAGAATATGTGCCAGCCGGTCATCCAAACCGCTAACTGTTCAGTCGTGTGTGGTGTTGAGTTTAGTCACAAACAGGAGCCTTGTTTTGCTAAACAAACAACGCAGCTGTGACTTGGCTAGCGGCTAACCCAGGCTAAGCTAACAGCAACGTTCAGTAAGAGTCAATCCTGCTGCTGGAAATACAAGTAATCCAAGCACATTACTATCACTGCACTTGTTTGGCGGACTTACAACCAGTTTCATGATAACACGTCCGTATAAACTGCTGTTCTGTTGGTGTTTTCTCGTGGCCCGTTTTTTCAACTACTGACTGCAGCTCCGCAGACAAGTCCCTGACTGGACAAAAGCCCCTGACTGGATTTTTAATCAGTCTTTCCTTCTCTAAATTACTCGTTTATCTCTTTATCTTAAACTCACAAAAATGTTCTGATTAATTTTAAGGATTAATTATGGAGTGGTGTATAAGTTTATATTTTTACATAAACATATTTTTATATAGGCATAGTTAACCCTTATAAGGTCTTCGGGTCTGTGGGACCCGTTTTCAGTTTTTAGCTTAATAAAAATTATACTAATATTATTTTTTTTAAACTAAGATTCATTGGCTTTGGCTCATTTTCTGTGAGGAACATAAATCAGAAAACATTTTCAATGACCCCCTGTATACATTTATATTGCATTCAGGGTCCAGGGTCACCGGACCCAGGCTAGTGAACATGTGGAAATCATAAGTCCTATGCACCCTTATCTGCCCTTCTTCCTTTCTGGGCCTGTGTGTGTGTGTGTGTGTGTGTGTGAGAGAGAGAGAGAGAGAGAGAGAGGGAAAGAGAGAAAGAGAGAAAGAGAGGGAGAGAGAGGCAGGTGAATGGGCCCTTGGTGTGGGAACCCACAATGTGCACCCACTGTTCCCCCACAAGGTTGAAACATTGTTGCAAAATTGGAGCACCCAACACTATCTGAACCCACTTTCCCAAACATTTCACCCTCTGTCTTGCGGGAACCAGTCTTGGGGACCAGACCCTAAAAATAGCTGTCAGAGTGTTTACATACCACAACTGATCAAGATGACAAAGCGATTCACTGTTCAGTCACATGTTTGAAGCGAATGGCAAAACAATTATGAGTGTACGACTTTGTAATTTGTTTATAAGGGACTTATAATCAGTATTGCTATTTATCTTAAAGTTTTTAATAATATGGTAACATGAGTGTTTTATTGGTTCTTTTATAAGTTTTATATCCCAGTCAAGAACATTTAATAGTACCATAATTATATAAAAAAAAGATTTTTACTTACTCATTTCTCCTCTGATCCTCTTTGTTAACATTTTTTTCATCGCCTTGTTATTTTTGGTTACATGAAGAGCTATTATGAACTTTTGGACAGTTCTTTCCATCGGTTATTTAATTTTACTCATTTTCACATGTACACAATTTTTACTGCCATTTTCTGTTGTCCTCTTCTCTCATTTATTCGTGACTTTTAAGGGCTCCTCTATCTCAAACTTTTTATATGCAGCCTTCCTTTAGTTGTTATGTTCTCCTCATTCTTATTGTAACCAATAAAAATATATTTAATAAAAATTTATTGTAAACCTTACGTTTGCAGTTTGAGCTTTTTTTATGGTAAAGTTTCTTGCTTCTTAAATCTCTCTTTGCTTGTGCCCCTTTATTTCTTTTTTAGCTTATAAGTTTTGGAACACTTTTCACGTGTGGGTGGAACTTAGAAGGTGGCGTTAGCTTTGAATTTCCATTGGTCACTGATTTTGGATTGACAGCAGCTTTGAGTCCGCCTCTGGGAAAGAGGCACGCCCAGGGGCATGGTAGTGGGGGAAAGTGGGACTGAGTTAGTTGGACCCCAAGTGGGGCAACAATATGCTAACAGTAATATCTGTGATTGGACGCTTTAGATTTTAAACTGGTGTCAGGTTGTATAGGGTGTTTTCTGTCAGACATCGGGCTGGAGAGTTTTGGGGACCTGGCAACTCCGCTATTGATTAACGCAGGTATGCTGCCCATGTTTTCACCTTTCACATTTCACCAAAAACGACTCTTGATTCAATTCGCATCATAAAACTTTATCCGGCAATGAAGTCCAAATGCGCATGTGTAGTCCAAATCAGGTTTCCGGTTCAGATTGAGTAGTGACACCGACATTGCAGCCAGACTCTACTCGCTTCCCAGTGTTTTCAAACATGGCAGAACGCAGGGTTTCTAATTCACAGCAGCAGCTAAACTAAATTTTTCCATTACATTTTATACAAAGGTTATAATTAATTGCTAAATGGTCTATAGCTATTGCAGATACTCATATTTCTTCCACTCATCAATGTTTTCTCTCCATCCAGTTCCCTAAAATTTAAAAAAGCTCATGTTGTTGAAGTTTGTTCGATATTAACAGTCATGATTAATGTAGGTTTATTTGAGCAGTGGATCATTCAGAACTCTCCTAAAATCTGGTTACCTGATACATAAACCACAGAATTCAAAGAGGGTGTACTATGTTTTTCACATAAATGTATGTGCTTTGTTAATGTTATTTTCAACTTAACTCAAAAATATATTTGCAGTAAAATATGTTACATTACACAATATTGTTTTTTAAACTTTCACCACAACACTGTACTCTCATCATGTTAAAAACACCCTGTTGTTTATACAATATGCACAGAAACCTTAACATATACCATTATGAATGTTGACGCTACCTCACTGACCCAAATGAAACAAGTTCCACTTTCAAATCCAAAGTGGACTTGCAATTATTTTGCAATTTAAAGACATTCTCAACAAAATGCTTTTAGGAATGTAAAATCTCACAGTGGACATTTCTTTGGCCAGCTGTACATCTAAAGTGTTAATTTAACAATTGCATAGGGTTGCAGTTCTATTCAGGATACAAGATGAGATTCAGAATTCCAAAATAAAATAATTATGTGGTCTATATGATGAACTGGAAAATAACACTCACAAATATTATTAATGCAATGACAGGAACTCTGGATCACTGCTCTTCAACCCCTAAGGGAATTTGACTCTGTGCTGAGAAGAGATGGAGCCAAGACATCATAAAAATCAAAATTTGTTAAATTGATGCAGTCATTTTTCATAAGAACAAATAGCTCAAAGCGTTTATTAAAGTTTTATTTATATTCACATTTTGTTACATTTTGTTCAAACAGAGGAGGCACTTAATGCTGGGAATTCAATAACCTAAGGCTCCCCAAAGTTAATCCATGCTGATCATACACACCACTTAAAACTCTGTATTTAAGGCCTTTGAAAGAGAAGTCCAATTTTCCTACACAGGTTATATGTACAGTGGGGAAAAAAGTATTTGGTCAGCCACTGATTGTGCAGGTTCTCCTACTTAGAAAGCCGAGAGAGGTCTGTAATTTTCATCATAGGTACACTTCAACTATGAGAGACAAATGAGGAAAAAAAATCCAGGAAATCACACTGTAGGATTTTTAAAGAATTTATTTGTAAATTATGGTGGAAAATACGTATTTGGTCAATAACAAAAGTTCAACTCAATACTTTGTAACATGGCAATGACAGAGGTTAAACATTTCCTGTAAGTCTTCCCCAGGTTTGCACACACTGTAGCTGGTATTTTGGCTCATTCCTCCATGCAAATCTCCTCTACAGCAATGATGTTTTGGGGCTGTTGCTGGGCAACACAAACCTCTAAACGTACCTCCTTACTCGGTTTTATGGTCGATGTCACACACGTTTGGACCCCTTCTGAATGTCCTTTACAAATTGGAGACAGTAACGGTACAATGTTTCATAACTCAA
>BRDA01011103.1:17600-34526 GCA_036984385.1 Crenuchus spilurus | reverse complement strand
TCGTTTTAAAATATTAGTTTTTATTTAGTTTTCGTCTCGTTTTCGCCGTGAAAAAATGGTCGTCAACGAATATTTTTCGTCATAATTATCGTTAATGAAATTAACACTGCTTTTGTCACCTTCACTCACCTGGAAATACCTCCACACCGCGGACATAGCTGCTCCTTCTCTACTACCGGGCTGGTTAAAGTCACGCTGCCATTAAGTGGCTTGTTCAGCTCGGCTACCGTACGTAGTCGTCGTCTTCTTTTTTTAATTTTATTTTTTAATTTTATTTAATTTTATTTATTCATTTATTTTGTGGCGCAAACTAATACTAGAAGGAAACAAAGCTCCCATCACGCTGGTATCGGATCCTGTAGTATCAGAGAACTTTTATGAATACGAGTACAAGTACGCGCACATGGTATCGGACAGATACCCGATGCTGGTATCGGTATCGGTGCATCCCTATACAGAACCTATATGGCATCATAATCCACAAACATGCATTCAGACTCTCTTCAACTCCATGATAGGCTGTGTAGAAGGCCATTGTTGGACACAGCAGATACTGATTACCGGTACTATTTATTCTGCAGACATGACCAGTTTTTCTACACACGTTTGGCATGGATCATAAACAATCTGGCAAGTAAATATTCGGAAATATTTGTTATTTTTGCTGTCGTTTTAAAATTTTGCAGTGTGTAATGCATATTTTATATTCTCCTATTGCTGTCTTTTAAAATAATAAACAGCTCAATGGACACTCGTTTCAGCGCAGCAGTATATATATTTTTAATGAAGTCTCTACATAATCTACACAGTTTATCTGTTTGTAATAAAGTATGCTGGAATGTTTCAAAGGCTCCTCATGGCCCATTTCTTGGCTTTTAAAAGAACTTTTCAATTAATCAGCAACTAAAACAATAGAGTCTAAAAGCATAAAGAGCCAGGTCTGAAAGCAAGTAAGCCTCTTTGAGAAGAGGCTTCAGTTATGACCACAGGGTTCAAACATGAGCTACTCCAGGGGCTTCCTGCCTCATCCACATCACTCAAACAGCCTCCACACTCTGGATATTGACAACAAGCTCATGCTTCTGTAAGGCGTGGAGGAGTCAGGAGCTATAAGTGTACCACATTTGCATGAATAAGTCACTCGCACCAAGTTTCTTAGATGACCTCTTGTCACACAGGCAAATTTTATAGCTGCGGGAAGCAATTAAAAGTATGTCGCACTAAGAGAAGGTGACATTATGACATTGTATTCATTATCTAATCCCTTACCCAGACAGAGAGACAGGCTAGAATAGACGTGAACAGAACAAAAAATGAACTGAACAGAACAGAATTAGCAGTACTGTTCTCACTTATTTGAATTTGTTGCAAATCAGTTTAACTTGTTGCAATGTCAAAATGTCATTTTTATTTTTAATACTTTTAACAATAAAAATAAAAATTTTGGTTTTATATTTATGCTAGAAAAAAGTCTGAATACATGCAAATGACTGAAAAAAGGCAAGGTAAAAACTGCTTTTAAAAATAGCTAACATTCACTAAATCGCGAATACTGGCGAATGGCATAGTATATGCAAAAACATTATAAAAGATACTGAATGTTATATTCAGCAAGTAATGCAAATTACACCACTTTCAGTTCAATGCATAGCAAGCAGTTACACATACACCTTATTTATAAAGTGTACACATGTAAGGGCTATGGTTAAATACTCAGAATACATATAATGAAAATAGTCTCAACTATGGTAGCTTTATGTGAGAATGAAGCACATTCCATACTGTAATGTATGCTATTGTAATGGGATTTTATTCCTAGCAATTTGTAGCCATTTCTGTTAGTCCTTTTGTCAGGACATGTTCAGGGAATGTAAACGGCAGCTGGAATTGCCAAATTCTGTGCATGTATGTGTGTGTTCGACAGAACCTCTAACAGACGTAATATTGCCCACGTCTTTATTTTTATTCAGCTAGTAATTCCCCACTGTGTGTGTTTACGTACTGTCCCCTTAAAAATATACTACAAGATGTGTAGTCACTCATATTGCCCAGCCCTAATATAGTTTTTCATATGTGCTCTTCTTTAAGAAATCTAGCCTGAAAACCAGCATTAGGGGCCAATCTAGGCCTACATTTATGTATTCCCTCAAAACACTACAAAAACATGCAAGCAAAAAGGGACAATATGAAAAACAGTTTAAACTGACCCTTCTCTGGGCTAAGTCTACATGTACCAGGTGGGGCCTGGGGGCTTGGCATAATGACATGCCGGCTCAGACACAACATACGGACCCTTCACATGTTGCTGTCTGGCTCCTCAGATTCCTCTGGGGTTTTTAGGATGCCAAAAAATCTGAATCGCTCTTTCCACATAGGGACATCTACACAGTGGCATCATTTCCTAGTGTCTCTCATTGTAAACTACCACCTGATGGACCTTCAACCATTTTAAAACCACCTGAATGGGCAGTAAATTAGAGGGAAAACCTTTTCTTTTTCAGTTTTACCTTTACCCTAACTGTAGGTGACCAGCAAATACGTATTTGTTGGAGTTTGCTTGTATATATACAGCATAGCTATGACAACAATATTACAGAAATCTTTCTTACCCAGCAGGGCATCGAGTACCCATTACTTTCGTTGACTGTCACCCTAAACTACAAAATACAAACATTGTGGCAAGCTTTGCTTTTTCCTTAACAATGTTAAACACTATTACGCAATAGTCACTTAATTAACCAAATTGTTTCTTTTGAAATACATCACCTACATTTCAAACACTTAAACTACATTCAATTTTCAGCTAATGTCTCGTAGACTAGTGAGGTACCATGAACGCTACAGGCAGCCATGATGGACATGAGATTTTGTTAAGTCATACTACATCCTGAACCACATCAACTAGTCTGGTAAGTTCTGGAGAGATTAAATGACTGGGTGACTACTGAATCCTAGCATGTGTATACCTGCACTTAGCAATCTGAATATAATCAGATTTCTGTAGTTATCTGATTATTCACGTACTCATAAACAGTATACTCTGATTTCTAAGATCAGAGTACATCTGAGAAATCTGATTAAGAAATTTGATAAAGAGAGCTAGGTTTTAGCTCTGTGATTCAATTTCTCAGTATATGTATGCTTGTACTGCACATGAGTGAAAAACAGTGCTGTCTTGGTGACATCAAGCTGAGTTTAAAGCAGAACCCGCAAAATGGCAACAAAACACATTTGGAGCAATGCTGAAATCCCACAAGGTTGAGGAAATGAAAACCTAGATTATTCATCCTTTAGATGGTAGAAAAGAGAAAATTAGACATTTGAAGTTATGAATTATGTTTTAAAATGAATAAATAAAGTAATCATGTTAAAAACAAGTTGGTGTTATGCACTAGGCAAATCCAGTAAAGTAGGTATTTGTTTACAAAAATCTATTTAAAGTTTACAGTTATATTACGTGCTTCTTCTTCTGCGAGTTTATTGGTTGTCAGTAAAGCCAAAATCTGATTACTATATGACTCATGTAGACATGGGGGATGTTCCACAAAGCAGGAATTGTAAGTTAATCAGATAACTTAAGACCAGCATTGACAGAATGTCCAATAAGAATGTCCTGCTCTTTTCCTACTGGACAAGTTTGATTTTAAGCTTAATCGACCTGGATAAAGTGAGAAATTCTGGTTGGTGGAGTACCAAGTTTTGAATTATCTGATAATACAAGTGCATGTAAACATGTTAAACAGATTTCAACAGTGAATGTAAAAAACATGGTTAATGAACATCAGAGGTAAATGGAAAAATGAGTAAATATGATATTGTGAACTTTTCCTTTAAAGCAGTTACAATGATTGGAGTTGGATTATTAAACTCACTACACAGCAGGCTGATTTATTACAGGATGAATGAGATCTAGGTGTAAAATACAAAAGCTCACAGACAGACTGAAGTGATTTTTTCACAGATGAAGACCAGATATAGAGCTGCTGTAAGGCAGCCACGCCTCAGTCTGTCCAAAAACCTGCCACACACCCTCAGCAACACATTCACCAGTAACACAAGTTTTATCTACACCTTTTCCAGTTTCCCCAAACACAGCAAACCTGAGGAACCACTGCAGACTTGCACTCCGTTTTGAAAGTAGAGAAGGGAAGTGGTTAGCTAGCAAAGCTAATAAAAGACAAAACTACACTGTTTTCTGGGGGAAATAAATCTTCACTCGTGAAACATTGGTCTTTACACATCAACAAAACGGTGGTGTGAAGAGAGTAACCACACAGAAAGATGAAAAATGCTGAATTCCTGCCATTCTGGGTCAGTATCACTGGCATACAGAAACTGCAGCAGCCTGACTGAGACATTAGCCTCGTATTCGTCGAATTCACATTTCCACCTTAAATAGTGCAGCCGTTGCATGCACGCGCCCACCACGCGCCTGAACACAATCACTGCAGCATTTAAGGTGGAACGGCGAGTTCATCTGACTTACTGGTGCAAACAGCAGCGAAGAACCTTAACGCGACAACAGACCCACACAGCCCGTTTAACGCAACTCACCGTGGAATATTTCTTCAGGAACGGTGGCTTATGAATACGGCTTTGTGTACGAAGGCTCGGTTGCTAACATCCACAGTTTGAAGAGCCCAAAAAGGCACTTCAGCCGCCCAGGCCCGCACAAGAGGAAATGGTCTCCGTTCTGCTTAGGAGCTCAGTGCGCATGCGCATACTCTCGACATGCCATAGCGCAGTGTCAGTTGCGGTTCTTTCTACGCATGCGCAAACAGTCAACACGTTACAATGTATTGTCAGTAGTGGGTGCTGGCTGGTTCTCCAGATTTATATAGCAAGCACTCTTTAATATACTCTACCGGGACAAATTTTACGTTAAACCACATGTATAAAATTTTAAAATACAAAATGAAAACATTGGTTTTATTTATGCATATGCACTCTTCATGTGGTGTTTTAGTGCAGGTCTGCTATTAGCACTTGGCAGCAGTTTAAAGAGCCCCCATTACGAAGTGGCTGCCATTTTCTTTATTTATTTATGTTATAATCCCTGTGGGGAAATTCGACTTCTGCATTTTACTAATCTGTGCAGTGACACACACACACACACACACACACACACACACACACACACACACACACACACACACACACACACACACACACACACACACACGGTGGGCAGCCCTATCCACAGTGCTTGAGGAGCAGTTGGGGGTTAGTTGCCTTGCTCAAGGGCACTTCAGTCATGACATGTCCGGGGATCGAACCAGTGAACTTACAGTCACAAGACCAGATCCTTACCACCAGGCTGCAGCTATTTACAGTAATTGACTATATTAGAATCATGATAAGAATAGAATTATGGTAATTTCACAGCTTGTATTATTAGGCAACATTACAGCTGCAGCCAAGAGCTGAAAAACTGAAAAAATACAACTTCAAGGTCCTTCCCCTCCTGCTCTCCTGCACTCCAGCCCTGCCTCCAAAGCCTTAGGAAGGAGGCAGCCCACACGTGCAACAGTAGTGACTGGCACACCATCAGACACTCTGGCTCTGATTGCTTATTAAATTTGGGTGCAGTGGATTCTTGCAAATGGCATTAGCAGTACTAATTGGAGCCAGAGGAGACAGAAGATTTTGTGCAGGGGTATGCGTTGGCTCTAGCTATTGGGCCATAGCCCCTGGCCTTTTTCCGTTAACCCTGGATCCTGGGTCTCTTCCATTAGCCCCCCATGACCAAAGTTGGCTCTATATCACGCTTCCCAGACTGATGTTTACTTTGTATCGGCCCAGACTGAAGGGCGCCGGGGTTAGGCTCCAGGTCTTTCCTTTCAAGTGACAACCCTGATGAGGTTTAGAGGTTACCTACTTTAAAGTAATCATGTGTTTTTAAAACTAACTAAATTCAATCTGAAAACAAAATGAAATACATATATTTTATTCTATTTTAAATGTAAAAATTAAAATACAAAAACTACATTATTTAGGGGCCACATTGCCTAGGGCCCCTAAATCTACGTGTAAAGGCTCAGCCTATATTAGTGGTGTATTTGCATTGGATGCTTATGCACCTACACTGAACTTATAATAAACTGCGTTAAACACTGACAAATTCCATCTTGATAATGTGCTGATCAGAGCTGATACACTGATCTCCTTTTGCATCCTCTTTGTTTTACGTGTTTGTTTTTTTTCCCCTTTTTACTGGATTATAGTATTTACACCTTCAGGAAAAAGAGTATTGGACAGTCACTGTGTCAGTACATTTCCTATGACTTGGTGTTGTTCCTCAAGGGTCTGTCTTCATCCCATTTCAGTTTTGATAACATAACTGTATCAGATTGTGTTGTAATGCATGTGCTTCAATTATGAAAAGATACTAATCTGCTCATTTGTCCTGGAAATAGTGAATACAATGAACCTTTAAGCTACAAAGTTGGACCTCGAGGGCCATGTTTGTGTCAAGTGTTCCTATGTTATAACTTTCATGACAGCGAGGGTGGAAATCACAGAAAGGGTTGCCAGGTCCCAAAAAATTATCCAGCCAAATGACTGATAGAAAGTCACACTACACAAGTACAAACATTTAATGAACAAATCTTCTTTTAATCTTATTTTGCCTTTATTTTATTTTGATTTTTATACTTTTGAAGTATAATAATAATAATAATAATAATAATAATAATAATAATAATAATAATAATAATAATAATAATAATAATAATAATAATAATAATAATAATAATAGGGGGCACGGTGGCTTAGTGGTTAGCACGTTCGCCTCTCAGCGCTGGGGTCTTGGGTTCGATTCCCCATCTGAGCGGAGTTTCCATGTTCTCCCCGTGTCTGCGTGGGTTTCCTCCGGGGTCTCCGGTTTCCTCCCACAGTCCAAAAACATGGAGGTCAGGTGAATTGGGTACTCTAAAAATTGTCCGTAGGTGTGTCTGTGTGTGTGTGTCACCCAGCGATGGACTGGCGCCCTGTCCTGGGCTTAGTTGAATAGTGTAATGCCCTGCCCTGCGCCCAGTGAGGGGGTGGGGGACTAACCGCGACCCTAATAAGGATTAAGCGGGTGTGATAATGAATGAATGAATGAATAATAATAATAATTATTATTGTTGTTGTTGTTGTTGTTATTATTGTCACTACATTATGGTATAATAATAAACATCAGTATGACATCATTAGAAAGAAGAAAACACCCACGTCATTTTTACCCTCGACTGTTTTTTATTTGGCGGAAAAACTGCGAATCTGGCAACTCTTACCACAGCGTGTAAGAGCTTAATCAACTTTCGTGCTGGTAATTGGCGCCACCTGTTGGCTGGATAGACGGTACAGTTTTTCTTAGTCGATTTGGTTCATTTCTCAGATCAGAAAGGAAATTCTCAAGACTGTTCATTCAGTTTCCACATCTCCATCATAATATCATTTCTCATTGTGTTCCATGTTTTGTAAATGCTTTTGTATATTATTACAAATAGTCATGTACAGCTGACTGCTGTTTTTTGCATTATCAATTGCTTATGTCATGTTCATCAAAATGTGTTCAACTGACTGTCTGTTGAATTGTCTTTCCCTCCAAAACATTTAGGCTTTGGGTCAGTGGCTAGGTCATTACATGCAAAAGTGCTGAACATGTTGTCATAATCTCTCAGGCATCATTTGTACATTTCTATGAAACTTTTTTTGGTATTTGGTTTTTATCTTAAATGTATTAAATTGTTCTCAGGTGAATCTTGGCTTTCAGTTAAAAAGGGGATTTTGTGAAGGTTTAGATCAAACAATGAAACAGCTCTCAACGACACCAGATGAGCATGAAAGAGATGGTGACAGGGTGAAAGAGCTATGGTACCCATATGGGGCGGCACAGTGGCTTAGTGGTTAGCATGTTCGCCTCTCAGCACTGAGGTCTTAGGTTTGAGTCCACATCTGAGCAGAGTTTTCATGTTCTCCTCGTGCCGGGTTTCCTTTGGGGTCTCCAGTTTCCTCCCACAGTCCAATGTGTGCGTGTGTGTGTGCATTTCATTGCATGGAGATCCGGTGAATTGGATACTCTAAAAAATTACCCTGGTGTGTGTGTGTGTGTGTGTATGTCTGTGTATGAATATATATGCCTAGATATGGTTGGCACTCTTGGGTGATCCCCCTAGTGCTCAATGCAGTCGTCCAGGTGGACGGTCGCTTCCAGTTGAGAGTATGATGTGTGCGATTGGCTGCCGCTTCTCGCTGGTTGAGTGTGTGTAAATGGAGTGTGTTGACTGTAGAGCATCCTTGGGTTTGAGAAAGGCACTGTATAAGTGTATCATTCATTCATATGTACAGGTAAAACCCTTATGCATGCATGCATTTGCTGTAGCTGAAATGTATGTAACTGTTTCTTGTCCAAAATGAACATTTTATGTACTTCATTACATTACAAGTGCTGCAGCATATCATAGAGCTGGAACTAGGAGAACCACTCCACACTTTAATACCTGGATGAGGCTGGCTTCAACCTTTCAAAATGCAGAAGGTGTGGTCAAAACATCACTGGTGTGCCAGGCCAACAGGGAGGAAACATCACAATGTGTGATGCTGTCAGAGAATGGCATGCTTACACATATTCCAATTATCCCAGATAGCAAAATTATTCTGGCCCACATCTGGCCCTCATTCCCATTTTCATTTGGCTCAACTGACATAAGGATATGGGCCACATATACACCAAATTATGGCCACATATCAGCCAAATGTGAAGCACACACAACTGGCCCAAATCTGGACCAGAACCTATAGACTTATGGCTCACATATAGGTAGCACTGCCATATCTCTGCCAGAAGCAGACCACATCTGTTATGGTACATGTGGGTTGTGGAATCTCATTCCAATATGACAGCCACCCTATTCTCCATTCCTGAACTCAACTGAGGAGCTCTTCTCAGCCTAGAGATGAAAGTTGTATGATCACCAGCCGCACACCCAGATGAACCTGCTGACTGCCATGGATGCAGCTTGTGAGGATATCACAGCAGATGCCTGCAGAGGCTGGATTAGACACTCCAGGAGATTCTTATCATGCATTGCAAGGGAAGATATCCAGTGTAATGTGGATGAAAACATGCAGTCCATCAGAGAGAAGCATCAGCGTCAGTGGCAGCACCGTAATTCCTTAAGTTGTCAGTTTTTTGTCAGGTTGTTTTGAATGTTCAGAGTAAGTTTCTAATTTCCTTTGTGTTATTGAGTGCTGCCAAACTTTCCTCCGTCTTTCCTGAATTTCTATCAAATTTTTTTTGTCAACAAATTGCAATGTGAACAATACAGTACAAGAATATTACTGAATAAATTTGATTCCTGTCCAATTTTGTGCTGTCAGTTTCCCACATACAGTCCTGTGTAACTTTGTGTTCTGTGTAAGTTTGTATTTTGTGTGTAATACGTACCGTTTCAATTGATATGACACAGAATGTGCAGCGTTCTTGTAATCAAAAGCTGCCAACATGACTAAGTATTCTGATGACCTTGTTCATAGCCAATGACACACAGACTAGACATTCTGATGGTACTGACAAGTTGATTGACAAATATTTGCTTTTGATGCAAAAACAACAAATTCTGAGTGAGGAACAGTCTTTTGAAGGTGTTCCATTGAGTTCTGCTGTTTGCACTAACTGTCTCATGATGTGAAAAATTTACCAAATCGACTGAGAAAAACTGTAAAGGAAAGTATTCATTAAAAGTGATGTTCACCTTATTTTTCTTTTTATCACAAGTCTCAGTTTTCTTTCTTTGTTTGTTTCTTTTTTTTTACTTTTTAAAACTATTTTGTGAACAAATCATTTAACACACACAAGGCAGGTCAGCTGTGCTCAAATGTGAAATAAGGTGAAGGTCCCCTATAAAGGAAAAAGCAACATGAAAACCCCCACAAAGCTGGAAAAGCTTAATGGACATCACATCAGTGTACGCATATTATCTTGTTTATATATATATATATAGTCTAGACATGGAAAGATTGTTTATACATGAGCTACATAAAGCTTTTTGCAATTATACATTTTATAGCCACTATAGGCACATAGACAGACAGACAGACATACATAAGTATATAAAACTGATGTTTATATCAGATCAGCAGTGGTGCTGCAATAAATGATAGTTTAGTGAGTGTAAATGTAACAGTAGTGTCAGTAGCTTTAAAGTGTAAAATGTGTAGTAAACAGTGTCAGATCCATGTATACTGTGATATGACGTGACTGAGCACAGTTCAGAGATTCACAGTGTGTCTGAGGTGAGGAGACTCACTGTACAGTCTTACTGCAGTGTGTACAAATCACAGACTGTATGTACACAAGCTTCATATTCTACTTTTTATAAACTAATCTCAATACTCTATTAAATATTAATAATAAAAACAGTGAGATCATAACCATAATTCTTTTTTAACAATCTTTAACAATCCTTTTACATCATTATTTTAATTGTTAAATCTTTTTCTAGAACTTTACATTTCATTTACATAGTTGTGTTTTCCCATTTTTATTTATTTATTTATTTATTTATTTATTTCACAACTGGTTTTGCCTATTTGTTTTTGTAAATAGTGTATTTAATATTTTTTTCCTTGGTTTTATTTTATTGAAATTAATTAAATATTAATTGTTTTCTTTTTTAACTTGTTAAATTTTTGGTTTGATTTTACTGTTAATTTGTTCACTCAGATCTGTTTGTTTTAATTGAAGCTGATGAAATTATTTAAATATTTAGTTTGTAAATTCTTTAGCCGTGAGTCTCGAGTTATTTCTGGGTGAAAATAAAGGTTAAATGATTGATCTGATTGATTGACGTATGATCACATGATCATGCCAAAAACATGTGAAAGCACAGAACCATCATCCATTATTAACTTATTCGCTAAATTCTGATCAGGGTCGCGGTTAGTCCCCCTACCCCCTCATCGGGCGCAGGCGAGGGCATTACAGACTATCTTAACCAAGCCCAGGACAGGATGCCAATCCATCGCTGGGTACACACACACACACACACACACACACACACACACACACACACACACACACACACACACACACATACACAGGGACACCCCAGTGCTCCCAATTCATCTGATCTCCATGTTTTTGGAATGCGGGTGGGAACTGGAGACCCTGGAGGAAACCAAGACCTCAGGACCATGCCACCCTAACAGTAACATCACTGAATTACACAATAATAAAATCATACAAATCAACATTTACTGACTGTTTAGAAACTTCTTTATTTCTTTACAAATATTGAAAACTGGCTACAAAATCATCTTTTAAATGTTTTCCCATTTCAACTCTTCATTTAAAGCACTTCTCTGGACTGTGATTTCGTTAAATGGAGACTGGAATCACTGGTAGATCTGAGGTCTGAGAGTAGCTCAGAAACAGCAGTGACCAGCAGGAGGCAGCCAAATATCATCATATATCTGCTTCAGGCTTCAGCATACAGCAGAGAGCTGGATTTGGATGGGTCATTAAGTCCCATTTGCTCCAGTGGCTATAAATGTCTGTCTGGTGCCAAAAAGATTTTCCCAAACAATGTTTTAGGCTCTGTTTCTATCTGTAATACCTAATCTAGTCCAAACTACAGGACAATTGGGTTTATTTTGAGGCCCAGTTGTCTCTTCCAACAATCACGTCTAACAAGGTCTAACATTCAGGATAACAACACTTTTCAGATTATCATGTAGCACAGAGTAAACATTTAATCTTTGATGTGAAGCACAATGTTGATGTCTTGCCTGAAGGATTATCAACCAACTAGAGCTGAGCTGAATAGAACTTATCAGTGTGTGCAGAAGCATAGCATCTAATGCCATGTTTCAATTTCTGTTTTAACATACCCTCACCTACTTTACTTGGCCAAGTGCCCTCAGGGGAGCAAGAAGTTAATAATGAGAGACGTTATAAAAGGAAAGACCCATCAATCAATCAATTGAATGATCAAATTGATTAATCTAACTAACAATTAATGAAACAATTGATCAACAACCAATTAACATTAAATAAACTAACAATTAGTACAGTTAATAAGCTGTAAGTAATTGAAAGTTCACAACCATTGACTAACATGCTTGCACACCAAGGAATGTGTCCTCCGCATTTAACCCATCTGTGCAGTGAAATGCACACGTACATGCACACGCACACGCACACACACACACACACACACACACACACATTGGACTGCATCGTCAGGACGATGGACTGCATCATCGATGTGTCTTCATGTGAGCAAAAAGTCCTATTCTAGATGAACAACTGCGTGCACAGGACCCACAAATCCACACTCCTGTGCTGTTGCCATTTTGGGCTACCTGTTTCCGATGGTTTCTTCTGTCAACAAGTGCCATGGTGCGCCCGCTCGAATGCAGCAACTGCCGACTGAGAACTTGACCTCCACTTCGCACATTGTAGAGCGTCAAGACATAATGTTTTGGGTTGAGCCAACATTTTATCAGATTTTCTTTGAGGCAGTCCTTGACACGTTGAACTGGGCCACTTGCAAGACGTTTTCCTGATGCCAGTTGTCCAAAGAAGACCTGCTTGGGGAATCTTGAATCCGGCATACGAATGACATGCCCTGTCCAACGAAACTGGGCTTGAAGCAAGAGAGCTTCAATGCCCATTATTCCGCACATCTCCAATACTGCCGTGTTCGGAATGTTGTCTTCTTTTTTGATAGGGGCAATTCTACAAAGACACTTCATGTGAAATTGATCGAGCCTACGAATATGTCGTTGGTAGGTTGTCCACGTTTCGCAACCATACAACAATGAAGTCAATACAACCGCTCTGTATATGGCGACTTTAATAGCCAGTGTCACTCCACGTTCATTCCAGAGACGCTTATTCAGTCTACCAAAAGCATTGCCAGCTTTAGTGAGTCTTGCTGTAATGTCGATGTCAATGGTAGCGGTGTTGGAAATATAACTGCCAAGGTAACAAAATCTGTTGACAGAATTTAATTGTGAACCATCTGCCATCACACTGACTGTTGTGTCTGACGCGATTAGATAATTCTGGTGCAATGCCTGTTTTCTTCAGACTTACTGTTAATCCAAATCTTTTAGCTGTGGCATGGAATTGATTGAAAAGAGCCTGGACCTCATGCAACGAATGTGCAACCAAGGCACAGTCATCAGTGAAGAGGAGGTCACAAATGATGGTGACCTGGGTTTTTGACTTTGCTTGCAGACGTCTGATGTTGAAAACATCTCCTTCGGTTCGATAGCAGATTGGTATGCCCTCATTGCAATGCTGAAAAGCAACCCGGAGCATCAAAGAGAACTAGATGGTAAACAGCAATGGAGTCATAACACATCCCTGTTTTGTTCCATTTGCAACCTCAAAATCTGGAGAACGTTCACCATTCTCAACAACACTTGCCCTCATACCCTCGTGAAAAGAGTGAATTATGGAGACAAAAGTTGGGGGGCATCCAATCTTTACAAGACACCTCCAGAGGGCTGAGCAATCAACAGAATCAAACGCCTTTGTCAGGTCAACAAAGATGAAAAAGAGTTTGCGTTGCTGCTCGCGACACTTTTCCTGAAGTTGTCTTGCTGTAAAAAACCATGTGCATTGTACTCCGCCCAGCCCGGAAGTCACATTGACCTTCTGGAAGGATGCCGAGACTGTTGACATGTTCGGTTAGGCGATTGAGAATTACCCGAGCCAGGATTTTACCAGGTATAGAAAGCAAAGAGATCCCTCTGTGATTATCACAGTTGAAGCGGTCACCTTTCCGTTTAAAGATATGAACAATGAGGGCATCTTTGAAATCCTGTGGCACTGATCGTTTTTCCCACATGCGTCCAGAGAGCCTTACCATTTTGTTTCTGAGCTCTGTCCCGCCAGCTTTAAATATTTCTGCAGGTAATTCGTCCAGACCTGGTGTTTTGCCTGATGCCATTTTAAAGATAGCCTTTTCTATTTCGTGTAAGCTGGGGGCATTGTCAAGATTTCTCATAATGTTCCAGTCGGGTAGCTCAGACAATGACGTGCTGTCAAATGAAGTTTTCTGATTTAGCACACCAAGGTATTTCTACCGCAAAGTAGGATATCCAGCCAGCTGCGGTGAACTGATAGGACGCTTTTTTAGAGCTAGCTTTGTTTAGGACACCTTTTCTAGTCCCCTCTCCATCTGGAAAAAGCAATGCTTTCCCTAAATAGGGCTGCTTTATCGGCTTGGCAGAATACGGACACTGATGAAGCTCTATCAGCAGTGAACGATCGTCACACCCAGGCCGCCTGTGTAATGGTTTGTATCCTCTACCTGTGCTCATCGTCTCTCCCCAGACACCACAGGACTCTTTTCCTCAGCATAAAAAGCAAACACTGATGATGACCTTCACATTGAGTAGATTAAAGTGGATCATGTTTGTGTGGCATGACCCACTCTCTCTTTCCACAAGGGTTGTTGCCAGCAGGCACAAGAAGTTGCGACGTGCTGACTGACCAGTATGGACGCAGCAGTTTAGCTGGAACTGTGGTCGAATTGATACAGCAGAACCACCCTCAGAGCCAACTGCCGGTGCTAGCCATCATTTCTGCTTTCTCTGCGGTTGTCAGAAATAATTTGATCTTCCCCCAGAGCAGCCTGGTGTGACAGCTTGTTGGTCCAAAATTGCCAGAGCCCATGTTGGCCAGTCATTTCGGAGTTTTTGCTAGGCCTGTCCACCTCGCGTATTGCCCAAGGTGATAATTCAGCCAGAAGACCTTCATCACTGATGGCATAGCCCTAGCAGACAAACCCCTACTTTCACCGTTCACTCCCTCACCACGATGAGGTCTGGGGATGGACTTTAGAGGGGGAAAGCAGGGAAGCAGTTGGGGATTGGGTGCACTTCAAGGGCACTTCAGTCGTGTCCTGCCAGAGAACTGAACTTGCAACCTACCTCTCCCTAACCATCAGGCCACGGCTGCCAGCTGTTCTGCCTCTTTTGATTCCTCTCTCAAGCTGACATCACTGAGATGTGACATTCAGTTCTTATAATGAATCAGACTGTGGTTCATTATGGCTGGGAAATGGGAACAGGAGCAGGCTTCCTGCTCAGGTTAAACAACAGACTGTAGATCTGTATCTCACAGGCCATGAGAATGAGAGATGTGGGTGACAGATAACACACACACGCACACACACACACACACACACACACACACTTCCAGACATGCTTTGCATAGATTCAGTAATAACCAAACTGAAAGTGCTACTTTCTTCTCAAGTTACAAATCATCAAACTGCTTCCTGTAAATCGCACTGGAGACATTTCAGGATAACCTAGGACAAAAGGACAAAAGTTGGGAAAACAATATTCAGTACAACCATAATGTGGATGTAATAAAACTGACTGATCGGCATAACATCAGCATTTGTATCTAAATAAATATCTAAATAAAATATATATAAAAATAAAATCATGTGAAAATGTCAGGTTTCAGGATACACTGGTGCACTCATTTGCTAAAAAAATTTAATAATTGTGTCATCTTATATACATCCACTTTTGTAGCGTATTCACTGCTTTTTTGTGCCTGAATCTGACCTATTGTGCCATTTGAGCAAAAGTAATTTTGTTGTTTTAAATTTGAAACATAAGTGACCATAAGTGCTTTTACTGTAAATAGCATCAGCACATCAGCACTGCATCAGTACAGCAACAACAGATCATCAGCACAGCTTTAGTACAGCATCAGCATCAGCCCTGCATCAGCAGAGCACCATTACAGCATCAGTACAGCTGTAGTACAGCATGGGCATCAGCGCTGCATCTGTACAGCATCAGCATCATTCCTGCATTAGCACAGCATGAACATCAGCTCTACAAGAGTACAGCATCAGCAGAGCATTAAGACAGCATCAACCCTGCATCAGCCCTGCATTAGTACAGCTTCAGCATCAGCCCTGCATCTGTACAGCATCAGCATCAGCCCTGCATCAGCACAGCTTTAGTGTAGCATGAGCATCAGCCCTGCATCTGTACAGCATCAGCATCAGCCCTGCACTAGCACAGCATGAACATCAGCCCTACATCAGTACAGCATCAGCAGAGCATTAAGACAGCATCAACCCTGCATCAGCACAGCTTTAGTATAGCTTCAGCATCAGCCCTGCATTAATGCAGCTTCAGCATCAGCCCTGCATCTGTACAGCATCAGCATTAGCCCTGCATCAGCACAGCTTTAGTATAGCATGAGCATCAGCCCTGCATCTGTACAGCATCAGCATCAGCCCTGCACTAGCACAGCATGAACATCAGCCCTACATCAGTACAGCATCAGCAGAGGATTAAGACAGCATCAACCCTGCATCAGCACAGCTTTAGTACAGCTTCAGCATCAGCCCTGCATTAGTACAGCTTCAGCATCAGCCCTGCATCTGTACAGCATCAGCCCTGCATCAGCACAGCTTTAGTATAGCATGAGCATCAGCCCTGCATCTGTACAGCATCAGCATCAGCCCTGCATCAGCTCAGCTTTAGTATAGCATGAGCATCAGCCCTGCATCTGTACAGCATCAGCATCAGCCCTGTACTCGCACAACATGAACATCAGCCCTACATCAGTACAGCATCAGCAGAGCATTAAGACAGCATCAACCCTGCATCAGCACAGTTTAGTACAGCTTCAGCATCAGCCCTGCATTAGTACAGCTTCAGCATCAGCCCTGCATCTGTACAGCATCAGCATCAGCCCTGCATCAGCACAGCTTTAGTATAGCATGAGCATCAGCCCTGCATTAGTACAGCTTCAGCATCAGCCCTGCATCTGTACAGCATCAGCATCAGCCCTGCATCAGCACAGCTTTAGTATAGCATGAGCATCAGCCCTGCATTAGTACAGCTTCAGCATCAGCCCTGCATCTGTACAGCATCAGCATCAGCCCTGCA
>BRDA01011103.1:752-17590 GCA_036984385.1 Crenuchus spilurus | reverse complement strand
ACACGACTACGTCCCAACTACGACAGAATTACGAGACGACTACGACATGACTACATCCCGACTACAAGTACGACACGATCACGTCCCGACTACGACTACGACACAGCAGAGCATTAAGACAGCATCAACCCTGCATCAGCACAGCTTTAGTATAGCTTCAGCATCAGCCCTGCATTAGTACAGCTTCAGCATCAGCCTGGCATCTGTACAGCATCAGCATCATTCCTGCATTAGCACAGCATGAACATCAGCCCTACATCAGTACAGCATCAGCAGAGCATTAAGAGAGCATCAACCCTGCATCAGCACAGCTTTAGTATAGCTTCAGCATCAGCCCTGCATTAGTACAGCTTCAGCATCAGCCCGACATCTGTACAGCATCAGCATCATTCCTGCATTAGCACAGCATGAACATCAGCCCTACATCAGTACAGCATCAGCAGAACATTAAGACAGCATCAACCCTGCATCAGCACAGCTTTAGTACAGCTTCAGCATAAGCCCTGCATTAGTACAGCTTCAGCATCAGCCCTGCATCAGCACAGCTTTAGTATAGCATGAGCACAGTATAAGCACACTCAGTATAAGCATCAGCACAGTATAAGCACCACTTCAGCATCAGCATCGCTATAACTGGCTAGTGAAACAATCTGATATCTAGTCTACATATATGTCATTTTTAGAATGCTGCAAGCTTATTAGAAGATTATTTAAGGATAACTTTGTTAAGCACAATTACCACTATATAAGTGCAACATGAGCAAAGCATAAGTGCAGCATCAGCGTTAAATCAGAAGAGCATCAACACAGTTTAAGTGAAGATCAGCACATTATCAACACAGTATTAACACAGTATACATGCAGCACCAGCACATCATCAGCATCAGCACATAAGTGCAGCATCTGCACAGCATTAGCACAGCATAGCACCAGAGGAGGATAAAGAGAGAGAGAGTAGCTGAGTAAGAGAAAGATAGAAAGATATAGAGAGTATGTGAGATACAGAGAGAGAGAGTGTAGCTGAGAAACATAGTAACCAGGAGTGAGAGAGCAAAAGAGCGAGACAGGGGGGGGGGGTGGAGTTGGGATAGAGAGAGAGAGCAATTAGCGGAGAAATACAAAGAGATGGAGAAAGAGACGGAGAGAGAGAGAGAGAGAGAGAGAGAGAGAGAGAGAGAGAGAGAGAGAGAGAGAGAGAGAGAGAGAGAATGTCGTGCTTAGGAGAGACGTGTTATCTCTTTCCTCTCCATATCTCCACCCCAGTCTTTTATCATCATGGCACAAAGGAAGGTAATATATCACAGCATCTGAGAAACTTCAACCAGCCAAAGACACACACACACACACACACACACACACACACACACACACACACACACACACACACACACACACACACACACACACACACACAGACCTAAACACACACACGCAAGGTGATAAGCTAACCACAGTGAACTGCTTGCTGTCATGCAAGCCTGTGGTGAGTGGAGGATGGGCAGGCGAAGAGGGAGTTGTACTTTGTGCTAATTGCATTTCAGCCATTCCTCCAGGTGAGTGTGTAAACAAGCCTCTACTCATACAGCAACTCCTCACTTACTCACACCAGAATATCTCAGCTATCCAATCTAAATATCCAGTGTAACATCAAAAAATAGAATACTATGAAAAAAAATCATTTGTGTTCATAATATCATAAAAAAAAAAAACTCTCACATACTTTATCTGTACTACACTTACAGTGCCAGTCAAAAGTTTATCATTTAATGCTATTTACAAACTTTTGACTGTACCTACACCACACACACACACACACACACACAAAAGTTTGGGATCACACATTAAACTGAATATCTGTGACAACCTGGACTTTTATTTCTGTGTCTTTTTGTTTTGATTTGATGATAAAATCCACAAATTCTGCTGCATCAGACATTCAAACATTTATGTTAGAAGAGTGAGGTAGGACAGAGTCATGTCCAGTGATGTCTCACACATCAATAATACACAACAATAATAATAATAACAATAACAGGTGCTTCTAATTTAGAATAATAAGTGGAGTGGAGGTGGACTTTTTAGAGGCGGACTAACAGGTCTTTGAGGGCCAGAATGTTTGCTGATTGGCAGGTGTTCAAATACTTATTTGCAGCAGTAACACACAAATAAATTATTTAAAAAATCATACATTGTGATGTCCGGATTTTTTCTTTTAGATTATGTCTCTCACAGTGGACATGCACCTAAGATGAAAATTTCAGACCCCTCCATGATTTCTAAGTGGGAGAACTTGCAAAGTCACAGGGTGTTCAAATACACTATTAGAGTTAAATTAACACTGAGAGTGTTACATATTGACACTCTCAGTGTTAATTGAACTCTAATAGAGTTGATTTAACACTGGCAGATTTACTGTGTACTTATTTTCCTCACTGTACATATATATATATACAGAATCAAAAATGATTTTATTATTATTATTATTATTATTATTATTATTATTATTATTATTATTATTATTATTGATTAATTTACTTCATTTTTATTATTTGTTAATTTTGCATGTAATGTTTATTTATAAAGCATATAAAAATTACTACTACTCTGATAATAAGTTATACACACCTTTATGATCACACGGCTTTATAATTCTGGGTCAGTCTACACAAATGTCCATTCTGTCCATGAGCTGGTCAAATGTGAAATACAGTGTGATTGTTCTGTTAGTTATCGTAATTAAGTCTGATTACTTTTCCCATTACCTCATCAGGCATGACTCATTGCAAATAATGTAGCCATGGAGGAATTTGAATAGATGGTCTGAAAAGAAACAGATTTAATAAAATCTGATTTACCCGGCAGTGTGAACAAAGCCTGAGAAAACTGGATATTTCAAACAATCCCACAACCAAATTTGAAGATTAGGGGAACATTTTTGTAAGGAAAATGTGCCAGCTGGGCAGACACACACACTCACATACAATGATTAACTCAGAATAGGGTGGTGTGTGTACTCATAATGGCCTGCATACTCACACACTAAGACTTTTACAACTACATGTACACATGCTCTCATCCACACATACACACACGCACGCACGCACACACACACACACACACACACACACACACACGCACACGCACACACACACGCACACACACACACACACACACACACACACACACACACACACACACACACACTCAGAGAACTGCTGGGGACACACACGCAATGCTGAACCTGCTCGGCAGGGTGGCGTTCAGTAAAATAAACTGTACTGCAAACAACCCTTTAAACATGACAACAAGACCTGCTCACTGAAACCAATACAACACACACACACACAGAGGGAGAGAGAGAGAGAGAGAGAGAGAGAGAGAGAGAGAGAGAACAGTGAGACAGAACACAGAGAGAGGAGCAACACAGAGAGCACAATACAAGTTGTCATCATGCAGTAAAGTGAAAGAATTTGCAATCAGGCATCACTAATTTACTGGGGTGATGAGAGAAATGAACGAAACCTCAAACGTTCGCTTTAGCTGCTGATATGGAGGGACAATTAATGTATTAGCTCAACTAAAGATCAGATGTACACAATTCTCTCATTACCTTAATAACTCAATACATGATGTTTATTTTCTACATGAACACACTTTAATATGACATTTTCTTCATGTTTTAGTGCACAGTTACTATCTACTATTCACTCAACTGAACACAATTGGAAAAATAAGAGATGAGATGAACAAAATAGTGAACATGCCATAGCTTTTGCACGAACCACATTTGACAGTGTTAAATTCAGTAACCTTTACTAAGTAAATGTGAGAAAATTGAGGACTCATGACAACAGCTTTAATAATAATAATAATAATAATAATAATAATAATAATAATAATAATAATAATAATAATAATAATAATAATATCATCATCATTATCCATTTTTAACAAGCCTCATTACTACTACATGGACAAATACCATTTTGATGCATTGACTGCAGTTGAATTGTTGAATTGAATTGTTGTTTATTGTTAACTCAATAAATATAAGTATGTGTTACTATAATATGAGCTGTGCAATACAATTTTACATGTTTATTTAATTATTAAAATCTATTTTATTTAATTATTTTAGAAAAGGGCAAAATGCATTTGGAGAAAACACCATAAATGTTCTATATAGAACCCTTTCTCATATGGTTCATTCTTTAAAAAAGATGGTTCTTCAAAGGTTCTTTAGTAAAGAAAATAGTTCAATAACCATGGACAGTCAAATAACCTTTTGCATGATTAAAGGGATCTTTCCATGGTGAAAGGCTTCTTCAGATTGATGATGATGGTTCTATACAGAAGCCTCAGGTGAGGAAAATGAGGAGAAAGATAAGAGCGGAGACATGACGTAGCACGTGGAAAACATAAACAAAACAGTACATGGTCCAAAAACTATAACGGAAGAACGAGGCTGTAAGGGGAAGGTGAGGGGAATAATAGAGGAACCCTTTTTTGGGCTGTTTAGAACAATTTTCAAATAGCTTCTGTTTAGAATCATCTACAGCATAGTCTTCATCAGTCTGAAGAACCCTTCCACCATGCAAAGAACCATTTACTGTAATTATACTGGAGGTTCTTTGAGTGTTCATGGTTCTATATAGAACTATTTCTTTTACCAAAAAAACTTTAAAGAGCCATCTTTTTAAGAGTGTTATATACAGAAGCCTTCTAAAAGGGTTCCATTATTGTTACAAGCCTGTCTTATATTTTGTACTGACAGCTGGGATTATTACAGATTGTGCACAACACTATTCTTATGTGACACTGATTTTCTAGTTTTTGTTTATTTGTTTTTTGTCCATTAACTTGTCATGCAGTTTTTGAGAGATCAACACCAAACCAATTACAAATGTCAGCAACATCCTAGCAACACCCTGAGACACTATAGCAACAAATTAGTAACACTTACATCAGCCTAATAACTAACTTATAACCACTATGCCAACCATAGCAACTGGTCAGCAACACCGATGACACCTTAGCAACCTCATAGATACACCTCAGCAACCACCCTAGAGACCACAGTAACTGCCTAGCAACCACATCAGTTGAGTAACAGTGTAACTGCTTTGTGCTGAGATTGACCCAGAGGAAGCATTTCCCCCTTTAAACAAACCTGAGGAGATGCACGTTGTGCACGTTTACAGCAAACCACCCTGAAGTCCTATTGTTCTCCTCTCACAGCTCATTTAAGAGTTAACCAAGGTGCAGAAGGGCTGAGTCAGTGCTTTGGAGTCTTCCTGTTAAAAGAAACACTGTTTATATAAAGCCTAGAGTCTCTCTCTCTCTCTCTCTGTGTATGTGTGTGTGTGTGTGTGTGTGTACACTCAAGTGGATGACTGAGTGTTAGTGTCTGTCTGTCATAACACTGAATTAGGCCTGAGCGATAGGGCGATTGTGGCTAATGGGCGATATGGCATCTGTATCGAGAAAGAGAACTGACTAGAGAGGAGCTCAGTGAATAATGTCAAATGATTATTTTCTTCAATTGTTTACTGTAGTTTGTGTATTGTCTGTAAATGATATGTACATAGCCCTGTCCTGGGTTTGGCTAGGATAGTCTAACGCCCTGCGCTGTGCCTGCTGAGGGGGTAGGGGACCCTGATCAAGATTAAGCAGATAAGATAATGGATGAATGGATGGATGGATATGTACATATGTTGGATATAATAATAGAGAGTCAGATGGATGGCTAGATTTCAATAAAATCTCACGCTGCCCAGATAATATCACCCATGTGTAAAGATGGAAATCTCAATACGAACTCAACCATTTCTCTTCTAGGAATAAGACTTCTCAGTTTTGCTGCTGTGAATATTTGAGTGTTTATCAGAACCAGAAGTATTTTGTGTCTCCTTTTTATATCCCCTATGAAGAGAATATCTATTCAATTAAAGAGACATCAAAGAACAACATTTGAGCAAGACATATAGTTTTCAAGTAGAAGCCTTAACAATCCCCTGGCAATCAGCTGAGATACTATAGCAACCACGTAACAAAAGCCCCAAAACAAGCTGCACAACATAGCAAAACTCTAGTAACTCCAAGATACAACAGTAGCCAGTCATCAACACCTTAGCAACCTCCCAGGAACACCAGCAATCACTTTAGCACCATATCAATTGTGCAGCAACATCCTAGCAACCGTACCAGAGACCTCAGCAACCATTTAAAAGGGTATAGCAACCATCTAGTAATGCCCTTGCAAGGATTGCTTAAGCAATGCAGTCACTACATAGTGGTGATGTAAAGGTGAATTATGACTGTTATTGCTACATAAACGCACACAGTTGTTATAAGTGGAACTCAAGCAAAACAATAAAATAAAAAAATGTAACAATCCTTCAGAGGAGCTTTCCTTATGTCAAAAAAGAATGAGTGTTCCTAAACTTTTGACTTGTGTGTGTGTGTGTGAGAGCGAGTGACTGTGCATGTTAAGGGTGTGTGTGAGAGGTTACATGAGTGTGTGAATAGTTGTTTATGTAAAGCCGGTGCGGTGTGCAGGTGATAATTACAGAGCAGGACAGGATGAGGATTAGTGCATAGACTGACACACACACACACACACACACACACTTCCTCTTCATACTCAGCTCAGATCAACTCCTCTTCTCTTATTACAGCCTTTCTTCCTTTTCCTTGAAAATACAATATAGCACATTACAATTGCATGATCACCGACACCCAACCATTACTGGCTATAAAATGGAGATCTCATTAACATCTTGGTAATTTTTCCTAGATTACAATGAAACCAGATGGGAACACAACTTTTAGCTTAAGTATCCTGCTGCTAATATAGTTTTCTTGAGATACCATAAAGTCCTCTGTTTGAGTTTTAGTAGAACTCAATAAAATCTCATGTTGTGCTCATATTTGCTTGTGTGTAAAGATGGGAATTTCAGAAAAAGCTCAACCATTTCTCATCTAGAAATAAAACGTTTCAGTTGTACTACTATCAATATTTGAATGTTTATCTGGACCAGAAGTATCTTCTTTCTAAGAAGAGAATCTCTATTAAATGAAAGATGCATCAAAGAGCTGGGGCCTCATTATATACAGTACCAGTCATAAGTTTGGACACCCCTTCTGGACATTTAGTGGTTTTTCACTATTTAAAAATGTCCTGCATTGTAGATTAATACTAAAGTCATCCAGACTATGAGTAAATACATATGTAACTATTTAGTAAACAAGTGTTAAACAAACCAGAATATGTTTATATTTTACATTCTTCAATCAGCTTAAGATTAAGATTCACCAATTTGCCAATGTGATTTTCACACAGTGGAATTTGACCTCTGCATTTAACCCATTTGTGCAGTGAAACACACACACACACACTAGTGAACACACTAGGATGTGAGAACTTATACACCGGTGCCCGGGGAGCAGTTAGGGGGTTAGGTGCCTTGCTCAAGGGCACTTCAGTCATGTCCTGTCTTACCACTAGGCCATGGCTGCCCCCAACTTTATGAGGCTTTATGAGGTAGTCACCTGGAATGTCTTTCAGTTAACAGCTGTGCTTTGTCAAAAGTTCATAACTTGCATTTCTTGCCTCTTAATGTGTTTGAGACATCAGTTGTGTGTCTACTTTGAAGAATCTAAAACATGTTTTGGTTTGTTTAACACTTTTAAGTTTACTACATGATTCCTTATGTGTTCCTTCCAAGTCTGGATGACTTCAGTGTTCATTTACTATGTAGGAAAAAAGGTGTGTCCATACATTTGACTAGTACTATATATGTGTCTGCCAGCTGAACTAGTCTGTGCATAATTAGAGCTCAGTCGTGACATTTTTACACATGCAACCAAAAAAAGCACAACAATCTTGATCTTAATCGAAACATGCATTTCATTTTCACATTCTTATTGATACAATGTCACATTCTTATGTGGTAGGAAAAGCAAACCACCTGTGCCCTTAAAAAGTTGGTTCTTCAAGGGTTCTTTAGTAAAGAAAATGGTTCTATATAGAGCCATGAACACTCAAAGAACCAAGTGTTCTTCGCATGGTGAAAGGGTTCTTCAGATTGATGAGGAAAGTGTTGTAGATGGTTCTATACAGAACTTTTTAAAAAAGGATCAATACAGCCCCAAAAAGGGTTCTGCTATCATTATGATGTCAAGTTTGTAATAATAGAAGAACCCTTTTTGGTGTTGTATATAACAATTTTCAAAAGGTGTGTATATAGAACCATCTACAGCACTTTCCTCATCAGTCTGAAGAACTCTTTCATCATGCAAAGAACTCTTAGGGCTTTGGGTGTTCATGGTTATATAAAGGTTGAACTGGTACTTCAGATTGATGAAGAATGTGCTGTAGATGGTTCCCATCCACTAGGGGTTCTCCTCATCACTTTGCAATGTCCCTGACTCTAGGAGGGTGAAGACATGCACAAGCCTCCTCTGTTGTATGTGATGCAGCCACCGCCTCTTCTCAAACTATCATTGATACACCGTCACGTGTGAGCCAATGCACTCAGAGGAAAGCACAGGGTTCCCAGCTCCGAACGGACCAATCAGTAGACGCCCGAGCCAGCAGACATTGCAATGTGTGAGTGATAGGGTGAGTGAGAGCACCATCTGCCCACCCAGAGCGAGCACTGACCATTTTTATTGGTCACTTTATTGAACTTTTCCGAAAATGGTTGTATATAGCACCAAAATAGTTCCTCTATTATTACAAGCTTGACATTGAAAGTATATCAGAACCCTTTTGGGGACTATAAAGAACAATTTTCAAAAAGGTTATGTATAGAACCATCTACAACACTTTTATCATCAATCTGAAGAACCCTTTTACCATGCAGAGAACCCAAACGGTTGACTGTTCATGGTTCTATATAGTAGAACCATTTTTTTTTACTAAAGAACCCTTGGAGAACCATCTTTTATAAGAATGTATCATCTTCAGCTCCTATTAGTGAATGTGTACCATCGTTTTCCAGAATGCAATGTGCACTGAGCTGATGGTAAAGTCAAAGATGAACTCATGGAACTGATGGATGAAAGATGGTTGAATTCTACTGTACACTTAGGTCATGAGCTAAACTCAGCGCTCTTTGTCAGCACAGTGTATCTTTTTAAAGAATATGTGCAATAGGCGGCAGATTTACTGTAAGCTGAATGAGAAACAATAACAAACAATGGCTCCGTGGATGCGGGTCAGGGTGTGTATGTGTATGGGTGGGGTGTGTGAGGGGGTTCTGATCTATTCTTGATCTGAGTGAAATGAATGCGAGGGTGGGGATCTGTGTTATTATTTGAATAGACAAATGTCTTAGTATTCATTTAATCAAACAGTATTTAAGGACATTTGTGGGTGAAGTATGAAGATGTTTTCTTATAGAACAGAAAAATGGGTTAAATGGTAACTTCCAGAGGGAACACATTTTTGCTCAAATGTGGCTCACTGATGTCTCAGGAATTCATTAAAACTGAGACTGCTATTGTTCCTGGATGAGCAACGGTTGAGTGCAAACTAAGATTCCTGTCTTTGGTAAACAAGTGTAATTATCTCTTCAAATCTCACATAGTGAGACTTTATTGAGACTTTTCTGAGATATGTATAACTCAAGAGGAGACACGTGAGATTACAGAGATCTTTTTCTCAGGAGAAATATCTGAGCAGCATCAGCAGCTGAGGCCTGGTGGTTAGGGATCTGGTCTTGTGCCAGTTCTATCCCGGGCAGGTCATGACTGAAGTTCCCTTGAGCAAGGCACCTAAATGCCAACTGCTCCCCGGGTACTATGGATAGGGCTGCCCACAGCTCGGGCACATGTTCTCACAGCCTAGTGTGTTCACTAGTGTGTGTGTTTCACTACATGGATGGGCTAAATGTGGAGGTCAAATTCCATTGTGGGCAATCACATTGGCAAAAGTTGAATCTAATCTAATTATGATTTCATCTGATCTTGTTGTTGGACATGAGAAACTCTGAGATGTTAACGAGATCTCCATGATTTCTCTGCTGTGATACAACAACTTAGCCTGGTGATTATTTACTGAGTTCTGTCAAGTGTATACAGCAGGAAAACCACCAAACTTTGTAGGAATCTGGCTTTCAAAGACCAAAGTTCCCCACCCCTGTGTTAATGTAAATCAGCATTAAAAGATGTCATTTACAGTGATTTTGGACATTTCTGCTGGTCCAGTCATCAAAAATGTCTACATAATGTAAAGAAAAGCAGGATGTTTAATAAAAGGGAGCAATTTCTTCTTTTTGTTGGTTGGAGATCCTGTGTTTTGCTATGGGAAATGACTGTTCTTTGCTATCGACTCATCTTAACCTCTCTGGCTTCCCCAGTGCCCGCTGCCACCAGCAAGATCTCTCTGTCTGCTGGTTATTTTTAGCATTGGACACAATGTCCATGTCCTCAGTGAAGACTGAAGCTCTGGGAACTGCGTGTGTAGGGGTGCAATATATGGCTATTGCTGATAGCATCACATGCATGGCTACGTGTGCTGGCTGCCCGACTGGTTCTGCAGCAGCGGGCAGGGAAAGGACAACATAAGAGCAATGTTTAGTTTAGCGACTGGGTTAGTTCATGCCATGCTGACCAAAATAGATAGAGGAACGTGGAAAGAGAGAGGAAAGGAAGAGAGCAAGTGAGGTCAAGAGACAGTGAGACAGATTTCTAAAATGAAACCAGGGGTCATTTCCAGTTTGGCAGTCACCATAATATCCAAACATAAAAGGGGAGGCAATTATAGTTCTGCGATGCTAACAGTTGTACGGTAACACTTCAACAGCCAGACCCTAAACACACCCCTGGGTTAGCTCCAGTTCTGGAGAGACAGAGGAGGCTGCTGCCATTTGTCATACATGGAGTGATGGGTGCTAGGACAGAGAAGAGTCTTGATGCTAGTCTTCCATGTGTTTTGAAAGATGGTGGATCAAGCCGGGCCATACTAGAAGCTTGAAGGTATCAAGGTGCAGCTTGAGACTTGACCATTGCCATTAGGTAGGGAGGGGCTGGTTTATTTCTTGCAGCTACAGGAAGCCAGTGAAGTGAATGCAGCAGTGGAGCACCTGGGTAGCCTCCTGAGTTAGAAATGGTTGAATCCGTCAAATGTTGAAGAGGAGGAACCTGCATGACCGAGTCAAGTTTGTGATGTAACACTAGCTTCTGGTAGAATTTTAGCCAGCAGTATTCTAAAAAAAAAACTAGGTGAGCATGTAGTGCAAGTGATTAGTAGATAGCAGCAGCCAGACTGCTCTGTTGGCCAAAATAAGCACAACAAAAGATGTCTGTCTGTCTGGTTTGCTGCAGGTCTGGTGTCTTTTTAAGTTAAAAATGGGCATGTTTCCAGGGACAGCTCCAACTGGGGCTGGCCAACAAGAATGGGAACTGTTCCTGGAAAATTGGGATATCAGATCACCCAATATTCATTTCAGTCGAGAGCTCTGCTACATTTGTGTGATGCATAACAGGTGTGATGCCAAATGTTTCAGTTTTATGCCAACAAATGTGGCCGCCATATTGTTTCAGGTGAGGTTAGACTGGTCTTCATAATAAACAGCACAGTTTCTCCTTTCTCTAAAGTTCAAAAGTAGAGATGACAGCTAACTTTCTTTTCTACAAATGAATGATTTTAAGTTTTACATAATAATACAACATAATAATGGAAAATCTTGAGAAACTTTGAAAACTGTTGAGAGTCAAGATTTGGAGGGAGGACATTCAACTGGATACATTCAACATGGCTGAAGTGGATGTCAAAAAGGAAATGGCTTGGATTGTTTACAGTTGGCTTGCTAGTAACATTGAGCTAATCTATATTTCTAGTTTGACTGGGGGACTGATGAAAATTACTAAAATGTAAAAAAAGTCTAAAAAGTACAGCTTTTATCTTAAAAATTAAAAAAATGCTGTTTATTATGGTGCGACTATTAATTATTTTAGTACTACCAGGACATGAATATATAATATCCATTCAGAGAAGATGTTATAAGCTAATCAATGTGATTTGTGTAATCTGTTAGTGGCATTAATGTAGTGGCAATGATCTGTTTGAATGGATACATTCAGACATTTACTGAGGCAGCGGTTTTAGCTTCACGCTCTAGTACAAAGACTGGAATACCCCCACCTCCCAACCCCATAGCCAAAAGGCACCCATGGGTAGGGTACCACAGTGTGCCTGCTTTGTCATGTACACTAAATGTGGCATGCAGAAAGGGAAAATACATGAGAGTAAACTGATACCTACAATGTTGGGAACTTAAGACTGATATTGGGTGAAAAGCATTTTGGAGAGGAAGTCACCAACTGAGATCAGCAAATTACACAAAGTGATACAGCGTAAATGAAACTGGAACAAAGCTTAATCACGCACTCAAGAGAAAAACTTCCAAGAACATGCAAAAATGGTAAGATGAGACATTGGGGAAATACAACACATACAGAAGGTCATAAACTGTCTTTCTGTCAGTCCAATGTATTTTTAGGATTCTCCAAAGTCCTTCAAATGAGTAGAAAACGTGATTTGTGATTTATAATATAGTAACACATGCTTACAGGTTATTGGTGAACATTAAAAATGCTGAAATTTTAGATCTTTAATCCCAGAAATATTTTTTCCAGGCTGCACAGCACTGAAGAGACATTATGTAGGAACTCAGATTTGTGCCATAAGATGGCGTCTATCAGCAAGTACTCAGTTCTATTTATTTGGGACAAACATGACTTGATTTTGCAACACTTTAATGTTTTTTCTAGTCTTTCTGTTTTGTTTTCCCCAAAAATATGTTTTCCAGCTTTCATAAGGCTCCTCCCTTTTGTATTTATGTTAGAAATTAAGAAAGAAATATTAACAGATCCAGAAAAATTAAGAGCATAAAAATGTATTCAATCACAAAGAATCAAATATGAATAGAAATAAAATAGAAATGTCTAAATGAATAGAAATCATCATTTACTAGTTCTACCAAAATCATCTTATTTTATTAAATATTATCAGCATTTTTTAATAATATATACCAATGCTCTTAAAAAGATGCTTCTTCTTTAGTTCTTTAGTAAAGAAAATAGTTCTATATAGAACCTTGAGCACTCAAAGAACCCAATGATGAAAGGACTCTTCAGATTGATGAGGAACGTGCTGTAAATGGCTCTATATAGCACCAAAAGGGTTCTGCTATTAGAATGCTATAAGAACTCTTTCAATGTGAAAAGAACCGTTTGCGTTATTTGAGTGTTAATGACTCTATATAAAACCATTCTCTTTACTAAAGAACCTTGGAGAACCAACTTTTTTAAGAGTGTAGATAACAGCACACAGAGGCTCAATTTTTAAGCAACTTAGCACATCTTCCACAGAGAACAAATTTAAGTGTCTTTTATCTGCAACTTGCAATGCAAAAACAATTCCCAGCTGCCACAAAACGTCACCACAACATTGTACCAACATTGCAAGAATGTAGGCAATGTTAGCACAACATTACCATCATCAACACCATTTTTCAACTTACAACAGGCTATGTTTAGTAGATTAGCAACTGTGGTCACCAACCCTGCTCCTGGAGATCTACAGGCTTTAGCTTCATCCCTATTACTGCCTTCAGAGGTTATATACCAGCTCAATGTGTGATAGATTTGAGTCGGAGGTGAAGCCACTTGGATGGTTGGTGTCCACTGCTGAGTGAACTTCTTTTCAAGTGGATTCTGACTCCTGGTGACCATATCAATAGTTTCTCCAGAACATCCTGTCTCATCTTCAATTTGGGTCTTCAGGCTTCATTCAGGATCTTTGACTGTATCCATCCATCTTGCTGTTTTTTGCCCTTTTCCTCCAGGCATAACTGCATTCCCAACTGAACTGGTTCTTCTCATATTAAGAGAGTTTGGTTTTCTGGACTTCTAGTGAATTATGAGGTTTGATTTTGGGTGAGAATCCATTTATTTGGTTTCCTTGCTGTCCAAAGTTCTCTCAAAAGTCTAACACATTCCCTAAGTTCAAAAGCATCAGTACTCTCCCTGTCTCCACAAAGAACTACAGAGAAGATCATAGTCTTTGTTTGAAGAGATGCATCTTCAAAGAGATCTTTCCAACTCCTTCATCCTTGCTCTGCTGAGTGCCAGTCTGTCATATTTCCTTTAGGCTGCATCTATTTTTTGTTAATAATTGATACAATAAAGTGCATAACATATAAATTCAATAAGGTACATCATGTGAGCATCTTTAAATTCACTAAGGTGCATCATCTAAGGGCATCTGCATTCAATAACGTGCATTATCTAAAGATATATAAATTCAATAAGGTGCATCATCTTATATATACATATATATACTGGTGTGGCACATCAATCAATAAGAGGCGACGTGATTGTTTGTCACACAGCTGAAAACTGGACCCCCCTGAGCCTTGATAGCCTTGCGCTGATTCGTCTTGTGTACAAATGGGCACTCAAACAAAACAAAACCAAAGAAGAAGCAAAGTGGAGAACAAAAAAAACTGGAAAAACCTGGTGTTCAACCCCGAGCTCTCACGCTAGTGTGGGGTGAGAGAGAGGAACAGTCGCACGCGAGTTCTGTCACAGCGAGAAGCCCAGCACTCTCACGCAAGAGTTTTCTCAACCACAATGCGAAGAGTCATACACACACTCCCACAAACACCAAAGACCCATCACACACCCTCATAAAGTCCAGTGAAGAATGTGGGAAGAGGTCCAAATGTGTCTTGGTGTATCAATATCAAGTTCTTAACCTATTACACTCTGTAAGAAGGGGTCCAAAGATGGCCTGTGAGTGGATCCACACTTCAGTTCCTGACTTGCCTAACTGTCATATATTTATCACGTTAGTTTCATTGTGATTGCTTGAAAGGTTACTAAACAGCAAGTTTTAATATGCTCGCATATTATGAAGAAGTACAGAGATCCATATAAACCCATGCCCTGTTATAATAAATACAATACAAAGAAGATAATGATGATACCTGGCTGGTATTAAGAAAGTCTGTTCTAGAAAAGTAGTCAAGTTCCTTCGGATGGTGGATGAGCATGGGCACTTTAAAGCTTCAAGCTATTATATAAGGTCAGTTAATTTCCTCATTATACTGTTGACAGATCATATATATATATATATATACACATAGACGTATGAATCTATGGAGGACAGGGGGGGCGGAGATAGTGTCCCACCCAATATCAGAAACAGGTGGATTTGGCCCACCCAAAAATGATACTGCACAAAAAGCAGAACGCGTTTAAACAGTTTAATTTGAATGCGTGTTTTGGCAGCTTCGTAATTCACGCTTAATGGAGTTTATTTAATGAAATAACTTGTGAGGGCAGAATTGCATGTGACTGGTTCTGTTAACCGACCAATCAGAACACGGAGGGGTGTGGTCATGACAACGTTAAATCTGGCGTCAAACTCACTGCCAGTGTGGCCAAGTCCGCTTATTATAAGCGACTTTGGGCTTGTTTTTTCTTAAGTCTCTTGCAAATCTCGTGAGTCGCGGGTTGCGTTTTTTTGGGCTTGTTTTTGAACGTGACGTCGCTTATTTGGGCTTGTCTTTCTTTCCAAGTGAAACTCTTTGATTATCTCCCAGCTCCCCATAATAAAGCAAAAGACGAGTGATAGGTCGTTTGTCCCTTCCAAACCCCCGTCTTTTGTTTATCGCTTCAGTCACAGACTCCCAAACACACACACACAGCAGGCAGGCAGCCAGGCACAGCTCAGAGTGACGAGGCAGCATAAGAATGAGCTCGAGTAACTGGGGAAAATATGGGAAAAAAATATGAAAAAAGAGTGGGAAAAAGAGAGCGCATTGAAAGAATTGCTCTGACCTCAGATGGGAGATGCAAAATGCACTTTTCTTTTGATCAGAGCTTAAAAGATTTTGTTATTCAGAGAATTTAAGTTTTTAAAATAATTTATTAAATAATGTGTTATTCAACTTTTTTATATTAAGTGTTTAGCATAATGTTTGTGTTGTTTATGTATAATGTCATAAATATTTACCTTTATACTGTTTAAAAGTGGCCTCGGTTTTACAGAATGTGTTGGGTTGCCAGTTGTGCTTATCTTGGGCTTGTTTTCATAGAGCTGGTTGCTTGTTTAAATCGCGAGATCTGGCAACACTGCTCACTGCTAGGAAAGCCAGCAGGACCACTAGTGAAGTTACAGTGAAGCTGTAACTGCTCCTACTTCAGCTTGTGGTAACTTTTAGATTCTGTTTTTATAGCATCAAACTGTAAGATTAAGATGCAAGGATTAGGACTAGTGCCATGAGAATATAATAAAAGTAAGCTCTGTATAAATGGCAGAAGATGAAAAGATGCCCTGAGAGCAAGATGTGAATGAAGTTGTGTAAACTTAAGCTTACTAGCTAACATTAAGGTGTCATGAGATTAGAGGCGCTGATTCCTGTATTTGCTAGACTCAATCTAATCCTAGAGTAGTTAGGTTAGCTAGTTAGCATATTACAGCTCTTTTCAAGGTAATTATAAGCAGATAGTTTTCTACCGTGCTAGCTAGCTCACTAAACTGAGCAACTTTGGGAGTTTAGTTCACACAGGTTTAAATGTGAGGTCACTGATGAGACCAATGAATTGCAACTGTGACAGTATACCTCACTAAAAACAGCTTTTGGATAAAGTCTTGTTATGGTAACAGACTAGGAGTGTTTGGGAAAGTTAGCTAACATTTATATTTTTGTCATGTTTGTCAGAAAGCTCTCTGAAACGTAAAGTTACATTACTCTCTGTCCATGTCCCAAGCTGCATACTGTTACTACACTAAATGTGTAAAAAAAAAAAAAAAAAAAAAA
>BRDA01011101.1:3025-19451 GCA_036984385.1 Crenuchus spilurus | reverse complement strand
TGGAGGGTAGAATTTATGTATAAATAAACCGACACATTTTATGATGTAGGCCGGAATTGAGCTTCCCCTCCTTGAAAGACCAGCATCCGCCACTGTCTACCACTTACCTCAGAAGATGCCGATCAGCCAACACATTTAGTGTCCAAATTTTGCTTCTTCATTTTAAAGCTGGAGCTGCAAGGCTATCAAAAAACTGGAACTCAGGCCCCGAGTGGCTCAGTGGGCTAAGTCGCTGACACTATGACCAGAGGATCGCAAGTTCAAATCCCAGTCATGCTGTTTGCCATCAACAGCCGGGGCCCACAAAGAGCAAAATTGGCAGTGCTGTCTCTGGGCGGGTAGATGGCGCTCTCACTCTTCCTATCACTCACACATTGCAATGTCTGTTGGCTCAGGCGTCTACTGATTGGTCCATTCAAAACTAGAGACCCTGTACTTTCCTCTGAGTGTGTTGGTTTCCCAGGGATGGTGTATCAAGCGGTAGTTTGAAAAGAGGTGGTGGTTGTATCACACGCAACAGAGGAGGCCTGTGCATGTCTTCACCCTCCTAGAGTCAGGGACAATGCAAAGTGATGGGGAGAGCCACTAATGGGTCGGGTTAATTAGCGACTACCACAGTGGGAAAGGGAGAAAATTGGCAAAAATTTTATATATATATATAAAAGACTCAATAGTCTCCTAAATTAGCCCGATTGTTTCTTTACAGTACATTACCAGTACCTTCTTAATCTACATCCAGATCTCACAGACTGTGGACAAGAGTAGGATATGCTAATCTAGAATCAGTTTTAGTAAAGATGATCATTGTTATTATGGAAGCAATCCTGCCAGGCCTGTTTCTGCCTGTATTGCTGAGGTGTATCTCAGATGGAGTTTAAGTGGAAAAATGCTGGAGTATTTCTCTAAAGAAGTGAAATGTTGGACATGATCATTTGACACTGCATGTGACCTTGACTAGTCAATGGAAGAGCTCCTTCTGAGACACCTTGACTCACAGACACAAATGTTCCTTGTGCAACCTTGTAAGCAGAACCCGCGTTCGGATGGCCAGCGGGTCGGCCAGCTGTGTACGATCCTTGGCCGCCGCCGACTGCACAAATGAGGCTGCCATTTCTTGAACTCTAATCAGGAAGTATCTCTGATCATTGACCTTTCTTTGCTCACACAACTGAATCCCTGCAGGAGAGCCTCAGAGTTGACCCCCTAGTCAGAACAAAGAGCTGCTATATTCTGAGGAAAGAACTCAGGCCAGATTTAAAATAACTCCTCGGCATGCATGTTAATGTGAAAAAATCTCACATCTGACAATCTCATTTTAATCTTAAGATTACTGAACTTTGGGGATGTGGGTTTTGTGAAGGGAGTCTCAGCTGAGAAGCAGTGGATTTAATGACTTCACTGCTATGAGTTTAACAGCTCAATTATAGTTTTTTTGGGCCTGTGAAGCCTTTCTGCAATCATTCAGAAGGTGATGAGCAAGCATTTAATGCTTCATGTAGCTTAAATTATTATACTGAATTATAGTTATTATAATTGTTTGACTTCCTCTTTAGGTACTACCATCTCACAAGGATTTTTATTGGCTAGCCAAGTAGTATTTTGGTATAATTTATTGACTACACTGCAGCACAAAAAGTTAATTTATGTCAGTAATTCAGTTCAAAAAGTGAAACTCCTATATGATGTACAGGGGTTGGACAATGAAAGTGAAACAGCTGTCATGTTAGTGTGGGAGGTTTCATGGCTAAATTGGACCAGTCTGGAGGCCAATCTTCATTAATGTCACATTGCACCAGTAAGAGCAGAGTGTGAAGGTTCAGTTAGCAGGTAAGAGCACAGTTATATAGTATATTACAATGCCCACAACATTATGGTGACATACTTTTTTTATTTTATATATATATATATATATATATATATATATATATATTTTTTTTTTTTTTATCATCTGGAAACACCTTTGCTATTCTGGGTGACTATTGAATTCTAGTGTTTTGTTAGCAATGTTAGCCTTGTAGCTTCAATTTAAAAATTTGAGAACTTTGAGTAAATATTATTTAAAATTATTATTGATTCTGATTTCTCAACAAACTATTGAGTTCTTTTAGTTGTTAGCCATGTTAGCCTCGTTCTAAGCAAAATCTATACTTCAAACATACCTTAGCTGGTCAACTACATCTAGAGTAAGTGGAGATTTTGACAAGAACCATTGATTTGAAGTGTAGTTTTAAAAGAAAAGAACAAATGTTGGATTGGATTGTCCAAAAAAAATCACTTCAGAGAATGATTCAAATAAAGACTTTATTGGGTTTATCAAATGAAATGTATTGCGCAGAATTGATAAAATAGTTACAGTAAGACACATCAGTCAAGACAGCCATTCTCCATCTGAGTTTGGTTGGCTTTTATGGTGCATCCAGACACACCACTGGCATTTACTTCAACACTAATGGTGAGGAATTCTTTAGAAGGCTGCTTAGTGCCACAACCAATCTAACCATTTCCAGCTGAACATGGATTTCAGAGCTGTTTGGGTCCTTATTTTGGTTCCTTTGGTGCCAAACAGTAGAAGCCACCCACCGCGAGCAGGTTGGAGTGAGAAATAAAGAGCTTTAAGGTCAAAACTGGGGTAAATGTGGAGAAAGGAAAACCTATTAGATCCGTTTTAGGTTCTGTGCCGTTGGGACTTGTTGTCACCATGAGCCTCATTTGTTTAGTTGTATTTATTAAGGAAGCAGAGGGTCTCCTGTTTCACATCCATCCTGACTTGCGATAGGATAATTAGTTAAAATGACTGTTTAAATTAAAAACAGGACTCATTGCTTCTAACCAGGTGCCAGAAATGCTGATGAACATCCCCAGTAACCGGATTTGGACTGAATGCTTAACCAGCTCACATCCAGCAGTGTTTTCCTTGGCTCCAGTGGTGTTGTTCACTTATAGCTGCACTGAATCAGTTTCTTTCACTTCATAGGTAAACAAAGTAAAGCCTCTGTTTCTACCAGAAAGTACTGCTTTATAACACACACTAGAACTCAATAAAGACAGGACTAAATAGGTCTGTAACTGTGCTTCTCTTAACCCATTCAAACATAATCTCCAGTACCTTGCAAAGTACTCACCTCCTTGGCTTTTTACCTATTTTGTTACATTACAACCTGTATTTAAATGTTTTCTTTATCTGAATCGTATGTGATGCATCTGCACAAAATTATTTTAGCTGGTGAAGTGAAATTAGAATATATATATGACATAGGAATTTTTACAAACAAAACTTTTTTGGAAAATTGATGTGGGCTTATGCATTCACCCTCTTTGCTATGAATCCTCTAAAAAGTTTTGGTGTTACCAGTTACCTTCAGAAGTCACATGCTTAGTGAAATCAGACTGCAACACTGTTAAATGAGTGGCACCAGTAACCAAACAACACCATGAAGAACAAGGAGATCTGCAAACAAGTCAGGGACAAAATTGTTGAGAAGTACAAGTCAGGGTTGTAAATATCAAAAATATCAAAATCTCTGATGATCCCCCAGAGCACCATCAAAACCTTTATAGTCAAATGGAAGGAACATGGTACCACAACAAACCTGCCAAGAGAGGGCTGCCCACTAAAACTCTTAGACTGGGCAAGGAGGGCATTAATCAGAGGGGCAGCACAGAGATCAAAATTCACCCTGAAGGAGCTGCAGAGTACCCAAGCAGAGACTGGAGTATATGTCCATACAACCACAATACTCTATAGAGCTGGGCTTTATGGAAGAGTGGCAAGAAAAAAAAGCCTTTACTGACAGACAAAAATAGGAAGTCTTGTGTTGAGTTTGCCAAAAGGCATGTGGGAGACTCCCCAAATGTATGGAGGAAGGTACTGTAATCAGATGAGACCAAAAATTTTTCTGCCACCAAGGAAAGCAATATGTCTGGCACAAACCCAACAGATCTTATCACCCCAAGAACACAATCTCCACAGTGAAACATGGTGGTGGCAGCATCATGCATGGATGTTTTTCAGCAGCAGGGACTGGAAAACTGGTCTGAGTCAAGGGGAAGGTGGAAGATGCTAAATACAGGATTATTCTTTAGCAAAACCTGCTTCGATCTGTCAGTAATTCGAGACTCGAACCATAGCAAACTCATAGAGACTTGCAACTGTAATTGTGGTTCTAAAAGCTGTAAAAGTGGCTCTATGAAGTAGTGACTTTAGGGGGTGAATAGTTATGAACACTGAAGGTTTCTGTTATTCTGTCAAGTGTGTTGTTTGCTTCACATAAATTTTACATGACATTATTTAGCAGTGATAGGGAGAGTGTTCCATCTTACCCACCCAGAGAGAGCATGGCCAATTTTGCTCTTTCAAGCCCCTGTTGCCGATGGCAAGCAGCATCACCTGGGATTCAAACTTGTGATCCTCAGATCATAGTAACAGAGCCAAAGCCAAATACTATATGATATATCTGAAAGTAATACCTAGTCCTGATGAGTTAAACTCTTATCATAGCATGGAGAAGAGTTTATATGATCCTCATCTGTTAAACGTTGAAGCGGAGGTATGTTTTCCCTGAGGTTATATGTGCTTTAAGGCTGTGGAATGTAACCGCATGGGTGTGATGCAGTGAGTAAAGACTGTTTATTCTAATACATTACAGCCACCACAGAGACCACAGCTACTGACCAGGGGCTTTGGTAGTATAGGAGTTTTGTGAAGCATTACAGTTTTGAGTCCTGGCCTGGGATTTGTAGGAAGATACTTTATGTGTAATGTCTGGGAATGCCACGGATTCTTTGGAATAGAAGATGTTATAGTAAACCACACCTGCTCTCTGTGAGGAATGGCTAGGATTGGCTCCAGGCCAGTGGGAGGCGCTACGTTTAGCAGTCCTGCCAGACTCAGACTCCTCTTTTCTCACTTTGTTTGCTTTGCTTCTCTTTGCATCTTTTCTTTTCTGTTCTCTTCTCTTACTTTCTCCTCTATTCATCTTTTCTTACCTTTTTTGTTTTTGCTTTGTTTCTCTTCTCTATGCATCTCTTCTTTTCTGTTCTCTTCTGTTCTTTTCAGCCACTTTCTCATCTCTGACTTTCTCCTCGCTTACTTTCTCCTCTATTCTTCTTTTCTTACCTTTTTTGTTTTTGCTTTGTTTCTCTTCTCTATGCATCTCTTCTTTGTGCTACTCTTTTTTCCCCTTCCTTTATTTTCCCTTCTCTTATGCCACCTTTTTTCTCATCTCATCTCTTTTTTTTTCTTTTTCTCTTCTCTAACCTTCTCTTTTCTCACTTTGTTTGCTTTGCTTCTCTTTACATCTTATTTTCTGTTCTTCTTTTTCCTCACTTTATCTTCCCTTCTGTCCTGCCACCTTCTCTTCTTCTATGTTCTTGTCTCTTCTCGCTTTTTCTTTCTCTTCTCTTTTCTCACTTTAATCTGTTCTTCTCTTCTCTCATCCTTCACTTTTTGTGCCTTCTCTCTTCTCTCACCTCCTTTTTTATGCTTTTGTTTGCTTTGCTTCTCTTCCATATGCACCTCTTGTTTTCTCTACTCTAATTTTACCTTTACTTTATCTTCCTTTCTCTTCTACCACCTTTTCTTTTCTCATTTTCACTCCTGTCTTCTCATTTTCTCTTTTTGTGCTCATCTTTTCTTGTCTGTTTCCTTCCCTTGTATTCTCACCCTTTCTTCCTCTTTCATTCTCCCCCTCTCTCTTTCTATCTGCACCTGTTCAGTAAGCTCTGTTGGTTTTATTGCTGGAGGACTGGATTTATGGCCTGCTGATGTGAGTGGGCTATACTTACTGCAGGTCTGGGCCAACATTTAGCCCACTTTCCACTGACCAGTGTCCAGCAGGAAGGATGAGCACCATAAAGAAGAGCCATATGGACTGCGGGTGCACAGACTAGTTTGAGACCCAGAGGAGTTGCAACAACTAAATGTGTGATCTATATCATGACTGTGAGAATGGTGGAGATATCTTATAGGTTGTGTGTGTTGTGTGCTTGTATTTAATACACTAATGTCCAGCACCATTCAACAAATTTATACCAGCATCAAATGTACATGGGGGTTCTACGGTATTTTCTTCTTTTACAAGGGCTCCTGTTTGATTTTATTTCATTCTAGATTGGCTAAGTCTGTGCTTTCTTTCTACTTCTCTTAGAAAATTACTGTTTTTCACAAAACCCAGTGCACATTTGGATAGTTTGGTCTTAACTGAAAATGATTTTCAAACTCTTTTTTGATTTTGAACTCTTGATCACTGCTGCTTGCTATATTTGGTCTCCTACTACACAGATCCACCAGAGAGCCTTCAGTGAGATCTAAATCTAGAAACTTGCACATATTGCTGTAACCTATTGATGTTTGGATTTATAACTGAGGAGACCTTTACAAATTTTCATTACTTTTCATTAAAGTCCTCCAATGATAAACCAACCAAATCTGCACTGAGATTTACTTAATGAAGCCAATGTGTCTATATATTTCACTTCCCATTAGATTCATTAGTTTAGAGGTTTTTACAGCTGGTGTTGTTGTGAAGCAGTTTTACAGAAAATCTTTACAAAGCTTTACAAGAGCCCATCATGAGTGGTAAATAAAACTAACCAAGAGCAAGAGGAAGGAATCTTGAGATGTACCCAACCTTCACTGGTTTCATTTAAAGTGAAATGAAAGTGACACATTGACCACACACAGGAATTTGACCTCCATATTTATCCCATATATACAGTGAAACATACACTAGAGGGCAGTGAGCACACATGTCCAGAGTGGACGGCAGCCCTATGTGCAGTGCCCAGGGAGCAGTTAAAGTTTAGGTGCCTTACTCAAGGGCACTTCAATCATGTCCTGCTGGGTCAGGGGATCAAACAAATAACCTTCCAGTCACAAGGGTAGTTCCTTAACCTTAAACCCATGGCTGTCTCTAGGGAGGGTTATTAAGAAGAATCTGTATGAGTGAGTCATTTTAATTAGAACCCTTTTACAGATTATTTAACATAATGAGAATATTGAGCTCATGACTAGAGAGGAACTCTATACTGTGTGTGGCTGCTGTTCTATATGTAGGAAGGGACAATTTTAACTGGAGATAAAACAAAAAACAATCATTAAAATCTGAAATCAGAAAGGCAGCTGGATGTAAAGATGGATTTTATGACATCTGTTTATGACTTTTATAGCACTCAACATTTGGTACAATGTTTGTGGTAGATGCTTCATAAATGTGTCTCTCTCTTTCTATCAATCTCTCTCTTCCTCTTTCTCAATCTCTCTGTCTATCTCTCAATCTCTCTCTCTCTTTCTCAATCTCTCTCTCAATCTCTCTAACTCTGTATATCTCCCTCTTTCTCAATCTCTCTCAATCTCTATATTTCTTTTTGTCTCTTTTTAATCTTTCTCTCTCATTCTCTCTCAATCTCTGCCTCTCTCTCTTATTCATTCTCTCTATCTGTCTTTATTTCACTCTCTCTCTCTCTCTCTCTCTCTCTCAATCTCCATCTTTCACTCTCACTCTCTCAATCTCTATTTCTGTATCCCTCTCTCTCTCTCTCTCTCTCTCTCTCTCTCTCTCTCTCTCTCTCTCTCTCTCTCTCTCTCTCTCTCTCTCTCTCTCTCTCTCTCTTTCTCCTTCCTGTCTCAGAGTCCTGGCTGTGATGAGTTCCTGGGCTCAGGGAAGGTGATGGATAAGTGTGGCGTGTGTGGAGGGGACAACACAGCCTGTAAACTGGTCTCTGGCCTCTTCCAGCACAGCCTGTCCAAAGTGGGCTACCACATGATCGTAGAGATTCCAGAGGGAGCCGTCAAGATCAACGTTACAGAGATGGTCAGGAGCCAAAACTATCTGGGTGAGGTTGACTGGAACCCAACTAATATTAATCACTGATCATTGTTAATATAATTTAAAAATTTTATATTATTGAACAATTTAGATTCCTGGTGTCTGTATGGATGGTTTTCTTTAGTCTCTCTTGTTGACATTTGTAAAATGTCAAGATACACATATAACGTGTGAACCATTGAATAAAATGGTGACGTGGCCTAGATGTTCTGGAATACAGTAAATACATCAACAAATAATGGTTTGAATGAAATCTAATCAAATGTATTTAATCTGCTAAATCTAGTAAAATGTAATTGTCTGTCTACAGATAGTAAATGTTTTTTTTTTTAATCTTATTTCTATTTGCCAATTTTTAACCCCTTCCCGATGTAGTAGTAGCCAATTAGCCCATCCCCTCCGTTAGGAGTCTCCCCATCACATTTGCACATTTGCAGTGTCCCTGACTCTAGAAGGGTGAAGACAAGCACAAGCCTCCTCTGTTGTGTGTGATACGGCCACTGCCTCTTTTTGAACTACCGCTGATACACCATCACTGGGGAGCCAACGCGCTCAGAGGAAAGCGCAGGATTCCCAGTTCTGAATGGACCAATCAGTAGATGCCTGAGCCAACGGATATTATGAAATATGAAAGTAATATGAAAGTAAAAGTGAGAGGGAGAGTCATCGACCCACCCAGAGAGAGCACTGCCAATTTTTGCTCTCTTGGACCCCGGCTGTTGATGGCAAACAACATAACCAAATTTGAACTTGCGATTCTCTGATCATAGTGTCAGCGTCTTAGCCTGCTGAGGCAGTCCTGGCCCAGTAAATGCTTTTTTAAAAAAACATTTGCCAATAAGTCTGCATGTTTTATATGTTTTTTGCAGATTTGTTAAGTTGCTTGTACCTTAATCGCAGGTTCTGACCATTGCATGTAGACATTAAATAGCAGTATGAGCATTTTTTGTCAAGAGAGGTGTCCATAATTGATGAGACTTTGATGCCAAAGCTGAACTAATGAGCTGTTTTCTGTGCCTCACTGAAAGGTGATAGCTACTAGTCTTCCAGAAAAGGGGTTTTCCCCACAGTTTTTGACTCTTTCCACAGCAAATCAAGAGACTGTAGGCCAGGGACTGATGAGATTCCCCCACCCCCCAATGTGTGCCGATTGCTGTAAAGCTCATTGTGTTGTAGAAAGACACTATATGAATTAAAGTGTGAAAAATATGTTTGAAGGGTTCAAGAATTCTCTTATAACGTACATTAAGTTCTACTTTAACAACTTTACTTTTCAAAATCCATGAATTCTCTAATATGAGATACAATGTCTGTTATGGAAAAATATGTGTCTTGGGCCTTAATCCACTCGAGTTGGTGAACCCGCCTGCGAGAAAAAAACTAAATTCCACATAAACACTTACATAATTCTGTGAGATTTTATCCTAGAAACAAAACAAAACATACCCCAGAAATGAAAGGATCATATTTGTAAATATATACAGCTTGAAACGAAAAATATTTTTAGATTCTTGTGAGAGGAGCTTAAATAAGCAGAGACACATTTTTCAGAGTGAGTCAGACAGCTATGCTGTTTTTCCCCCAAATGATGTGATCTGTCATTCATATGATAATGACATGTTAATTCTGGACATTCCATTGGTCGATTACCGGCTGTGTAATGTATGGAATGTGAACCTGAGTAAAGAGCTTGGCTAGAAATGTTTAGATTGTGTTTTTCTCTATATATCAGCACATCTGAAAATAGTTTTTTGGAAAGTCTAAGTTTAGAGCAGATTAGATACAAAGTAACACTTTGTAAAAAAAATCATTTTAGATAATTGTAACTTGTAAAAAAAAAGTGAAGGCATGTCAGACTACATCAGAGTGTCTGAAATACCCTCAGACTGCAGAGGGTTAAGATAACTCAGAACTTCTGACAGGGTGTTTCACATTAAGCTAAATTCTGCATTTGAGCGTATAAAATGTCACGCCACCATTTCAGGGCATTTTTCACTTTTCTTCTACATTGAAATGACTTAAAACTGCTTCTAAAATCATTCAAATAAAGGGACTTTTAATGGTACGAAAAAGAAACTCCTTTTATTCCTAGATAGCAGCTCTCTAATGTGGCCATCATCAGAGACATTATCCACATCCTCCCATCCAAAGCCCACCCATTTAAAAGGGCGGAGGGCCTCTAGGGTTACAATGCCTATGCTGGCACGAGACAGAGAAAGAGAGAGAGTGAAAGTAAAGAAATAAAGAGCCGCTGCTATTTCAGGAGTGACTGGAGGAATGTCAGTGTTTTATTGTTGGAGACATTGCTTTAATGAGAGCCATGCTGAAGCCCAGCATGTGTCTGGCTCCCTCTCTGGCCTCCGGCGGCCACGTACATAAACAAGCGTTCATTAACGTCCCCTTCCCTTCAGACCTACTGGCCACTTTAACCCTTAAAGTGATGATTTGTCCAAAAAGTTTTGGAATTGAGGCTGATGTAGCTAACATGTAATAGAAGCATGTACAACACCAATTAGCATCACACAGGTAATCTCACATAAACTGGATGCTGATTTGTGCCTATAAGCTTTTATTACTTGTACATTAGCCATCACCAGTGGTGTGATTTTACTGTATATTGAGAGGATGATGGAGGAACACTCAATAGGCACATTGAGAGGCTGTGGGGCTTTGTTTATCACTATTGTCTGATGGAATCACATGTTGGTGAGAGAGAGAGAGAAAGAGAGGAGGGAGCGAGAAAGGCAACATCTGCAGGATCTTCACAGAAGCTGCTGAAGGATGATGATCAGCAGTGGTTGGAAATTTTTTGACGAGCTATCCTGCAGAAGTGCAGTGTTTTAGAGCCTTCGGTTAACACTAAGTGAAGCAGTCAAATCATTTGTAAAAGATTTACAGTCACGTAAAAAAGAAAGTTTCAGGACATAATAATAATAATAATAATAATAATAATAATAATAATAATAAACCTCTTTAGGTAAATACAAAGTACACCCTTGCTGCTTAAAAGTATCTGAATTCACTAATTAGAAGGCCTGTCTGGATACTTTTGAGAATGTGTTTGTATATTTTTGTGTATATTTTTGAAACAGTTACTGAGTCCAGCCATTCATGTCTCTGTTTGTTTTACAGCTCTGCGCAGTCGTTCTGGACGCTCCATCATAAACGGAAACTGGGCCATTGACCGGCCGGGAAAGTATGAGGGAGGCGGGACCATGTTCACATATCGGCGACCCAATGAAATCAGCAGCACTGCGGGGGAGTCGTTCTTGGCAGAAGGGCCGACTAATGAAATCCTGGACGTCTTTGTGAGTGAGGAACATCATCTCCAGATAGGGACAATTTTTGATGTTGTTGCTGCATAAGTTTATTGGTTGTGACTCTGAGGTATAAAAAATGCAGTGGAACATGGAGTCACAACACAACAACTTTTACAAAGCACAAACAAATCTGAGAATACAACAGCATTGTGGGAAAATGTAACAAAATTAAGGAAAAGCTGCAAACAAAAAACAACAAAGGGTCTAAATTAAGATAAGACTGCAAAAAAAAAACAACAACAACAACAACAGCACAACTAAATTAAGAAAACTGCAAACAAAAAATGACAACAATGCAGTTAAATTAAGAAAACGCTGCAAACGAAAAAATTACAACACAACTAAAATAAGAAAACGTTGCAAAAAAAAAAGACACCGCAACTAAATTAAGAAAATGCTGCAAACAAAACGACAAGTCAACTAAATTTACAAAACGATGCAAGCAAAAAATGACAACACAACTAAATTAAGAAAATGGTGCAAACAAAAAAAAATTACAATGCAACTAAATTAAGAAAATGCTGCAAACAAAAAACGACAAAGCAACTAAATTAAGAAAAAGCTGCAATCAATAAAATGACAAAGCACCCATATGGGAAATGCTCCCGGGCTGTTTTGCTGTTGACGTTGTACCAAAATCTTGATCATTACTCAAGCAAAGGTAAAGAGCAAATATTAATAATTATAATTTGGCCCCCTCTTCTTTGCAGAATTGTTTGAATGGTCTGTTTAACGTTTGTATAGTGTTCATATTTTTGTTTTTGTTTGCAAAATAAACAGCTTATAATGATTCATATTTGCTCTTTAACTTTTTTTCATTTACTTTTGTTTAAAACGTTTTTGATTTTATAGCTTTCATTCCCTGTTTTTATATTTTGAATGAAAGATTTTGCTGCAAATATACCACGACTGATACCTTTTTGCAGTAAACATTAAAAACAATGGAAAAACTTTAATGAAAAGATGTTTTAAAAAAAGTGTTTAAAATGTGTTTAAAATGTTTAAAAAAGAAAAAGTGTTTAGGTTTGTCTGTAATATTTTACTGATGTTTGAATAAATAGCCCAAAAATAGAACTGAGAACTCAGCTTCTGTCCTGCTGAAGAACAACCTTTTGTGGCACAAATCTGAGTTGTGAGACAAACCTAATCATGTCCCTTTAGTGCTGTGCAGCCTGAACATTTTCTCAAAAAATCAACATTTTGCATGTATTTAATGTAGTTGCTTTATAAACACCATGAGATGTGGCACACAGATTGAGATGCTAAACCAATTAAATACTTTGTACTCCCATATTTGTTTTTCTTGCATAGTTAAATGTTGTAGAGTAATAAGAGCTTTTGAATGACCACTATCCCACATCCGTAAGGAGTGTTTACCATCAGACTCTGCTAACACAAATGTTAACAGGACTATGAACAAGTCGTTGAGACTATTGTGGTTTAGTCCAGTTTCCTAGAATAACTAAGAACCTGGTGGGACGATTGTCTGCATATGAGCATATTGATTTCTAATTGTTTATTTACGTCATTATTTGATCTCTCCATCCTGTTACCCAGATGATCTACCAGCAGCCCAATCCTGGAGTGCATTATGAGTACATTCTTCCATCAGAGAACTCTGCTGATAACACTGAACCAGGTCAGCTGATTCTTTTTTCTAACACTTAACAAACATGTGATATGCATGTGAAGCTTTTTGGTTAACTAATCTTAGGCTTAATTAACTAAACTGTAGATAAAATCAACTTCTGTTGAAAATGCTGGCTTGAAACTCTATGCTAGTAAGGAAAAACTTAAATGACTGTGTAAATGTAATGAGGTGGAAGTTTTTGTTACCAAAATACTGCATTTATTTATTTATTTTTTATTATTATTTAATATGGGTGTAGGTTACATATGCAGTCATATCAGAATATTATGAATCGTCTGGTCTGTAAAGAACTCAGGGACGTGTGAATGTCAGGGACATCAGATACATCACAGATCCACAGTCAGACAGATTGTGTACAAATGGAGGAAAGTCAAGACCATTGTTACCCTCCCCAGGAGTGGTCGACCATCAAACATCACTCCAAAAGCAAGGCGTGTAATAGTTGGCGAGGTCACAAAAGAGCCCAGAATAACTTCTAAGCAACTGAAGGTCTCTCTCACATTGGTAATGTCTAACTGTAATGATCATGAGTCCACCATCAGGAGAACACTGAACAACAATGGTGTGAATGGCAGGGTTGTAAGGACAAAGTCACTGCTCTCCAAAAAGAACACTGCTGCTCATCTGCAGTTTGCTGAAGATCACGTGGACAAGCCAGAAGACTATTGGAAGAATGTTTTGTGGACAGATGAGACCAAAATATAACTTTTTGGTTTAAATGAAAAGTGTTATGTTTAGAGAAAGAAAACCACTACATTCCAGCATAAGAACCTTATCCCATCTGTGAAACATGGTGGTGGTAGTATCATGGTTTGGGCCTGTTTTGCTGCATCTGGTCCAGGATGGCATGCCATCATTGATGGTGCCCCATGGGCCATTGATGCCAGAGGGCAATTCTTTGAGTGGTACAAAGCAATCATTGCACCACATTGAACAAGTTATCTGTATGAACACAGGAGCAAAGAGGAAAGATTCTGGGATCACCACTGAACAAATACTGTTATTTCTGGACCTGTGAAACAGATGCATGATTGAGGTTTTCATAATATTCTGATATGACTGTCTATATTTCATACTAATAATAATATAATATGTGATTCCAGACTTTATATTTGTCAGCTGAGATTCAGCACACTGGTGATGAGTAAGCTGACCATCTCTATACTTTGTTTTATGCAGGTAACACGGTGATCAATGGGGCAGGGTATGACCCGTATAATCGGCCATCCCAGGAAGGATATGAACAGTCAGGTGGACACAGGTTCCCTCCTCATATGCCTGACAACCAGGTACCTCAGCCACCTCGACGGCACAGGGACTACAACTGGAAACTAACTGGCACAACTGACTGCAGCGCCTCCTGTGGCAAAGGTCAGAACTGCATTACTTGAGCCTCAGTCCATGCAAATCTAATCAAAAACAGTCGTTTGTCATGCTTATGAAGGCATGAGTTTTGAACACACATTCCCTCAGCCTTCAGCAGTTTAGCCCCGCCCATTCTCATAAACATGATACAGAGTTTTGTTCCTGCAGGATTATAGAGCACTGAAGTTGTGCCTCGTTCTGTACTCTGTGCTGTAAGCTTTGAACTACAAAAGTGCTAAAACCAAACCAGTGCATGCAGTAAGTCTATTAAATTGTAACGCTGTTATGCGAGGGTGAGTCCAAATTATCCACACTTTAGTTTTTTATATTAACTTCTTTTGGCTGCAGTGTCTTTCTTTGTCTGTCAGTATTTTCATAGTAACTGCCGTGCAAGTTTGAGCAGTTCATTTATGACTGCCGTGCAACAAAGAATGGCCACCCTACTTATGATTTGTGTTAAATAAGAGCAATGTTGATTAAAATCAATTCTACAGAATGCAGATCATTTTTGATCAGCACCGTAGGCTGTAATGATGATACACTGTGGAACAAAAACAGATTTGGAACATTTGTATTGGGTTTGATCATTTGATTCACTAAAACTTTATTATTGCTATGGAGCCAATCCATACAATCCCAGATAACATACAGATGTGGGCTACTACTGGCTGAGAAAAGGCACTGATGACAAACTGCATGTGAGCCAAATGTGGCCCTTATATTGAAAATACACATTTGGTCCACATGTACCATAACAGATGTGGTCCACTTCTGGCAGAGATATGGCAGTGTTACCTACATATGAGCCATCAGTGGCCCACATATTAAAACACCTATTTGGCCCACATGTTCTAAAACAAATGCAGAGATATGGCAGTGTTGCCTTCATTTGGCCTATATGTGGCCCTAATCTGGTGTATTTGTGGCCCAGCAGTCCGCCCAAGTGCTGTTAATCCATGTGGCAAGTGGGCCAAATGAAATGGGGGATGAGGGCCAGATGTGGGCCAGAATAATTTTGCTATCTTGGGTATGACACACAGCTACAGGGGTCTATTGTAGTGGGAAAACAATCATCTAAGTATCCTTCAATATCTATCCCTGAATAGTTTTTTTTTTACATTTCAGCTCAGGCAGCTTTAAAGAAGTCTGACTTTGAATCATCAATTGCTATTTTAATGAGCTGTATATTTATGACTGTGATGATATCTGTTATGCTGGTAAGGACTTTGGAGTCATGTAGCTGTTTGTCTGCTGTGCAGGTAGCAGGTATTCAGTGTTTGGCTGTGTCCATCGCCTCACTCATGACCGCGCATCAGACAGTCTCTGTGACAGCAGCACCAAACCCAGCCCACAAGAGGAGCCCTGCAATGTCCTGCCATGTCCTGCATTGTAAGAATCATGCCTCTCTATACCCAAACTATGCCCGCACTGTGTCCTGAACATATACACTGATTAGCCACATTTCACTCACCCATGACATGAATTATCGTGTAACATTGGTGCATGTGAAGGTCTTGGATATATTAGATAACTGTCAAGTCACTTTGCAGCAAAGCAAGTTGGCTACCTACCAGTAGAGGTCTCCAAATGCTGCAGTTCTCAGTCTGATCATTTGTGGGCAAGTCTGATCTGTAGCAGCCTCTCTCAAGGCTTACAGGACTGCTAACATCTTGATGCCTTGATACCACAGAGTCCATTACTCAACTGATTGGCGTTGTCACACAGAGGACCAACAGCATATTAACCACATTGGTTTTAATGTTATGGCTGATTGGTGTACAAATAATGGTATACCCAATAATTCATTTATGGAAAGAGGTGAAGAAATATGCTAAATTAAAAACAGCCTAATCTGTTTATTTCAGCAGCCAGGTTCTGTTTGTAGCTGAAAGGCCTGATCCTGAGTGGTTAATCCTGTTTTCACCAGAGCAGCTGGTGGCCAATCAAATGTGATTAAACAAACTAAGGGAAACAGATTTGGACATCTAAGGTGGTTAAATAGGGAGACATTGTAATTATGACTTTAATAACCCTTTATGAGCATCACTGCAGCAAAATGCTTGTGTAAATCAAAGAAACAGCCCTGCAGCATCTGTGCTGTGATGGCAACCTGAGAATAACCATTTGGGACCATAACATAATATTACCATTCATCTGTCGGTCTGTCTGTATCTATCTATCTATCTATCTATCTATCTATCTATCTATCTATCTATCTATCTTTAATGTTACAGAGGGATAAATTGGTGGGATCTACAGGTTTA
>BRDA01011100.1:32646-46799 GCA_036984385.1 Crenuchus spilurus | reverse complement strand
CAGCCAGCGCCGGAGGGCGCTGCCCAGCCTCAGCCAGCGCCGGAGGGCGCTGCCCAGCCTCAGCCAGCGCCGGAGGGCGCTGCCCAGCCTCAGCCAGCACCGGAGGGCGCTGCCCAGCCTCAGCCAGCGCACGACAGCGCTGCCCAATTGGGGGTGGCCATGCCTCTGTCCAGTCCCCAGGTGGCCAAGCCTCCGTCCAGTCCCCAGGTGGCCAAGCCTCCGTCCAGTCCCCAGGTGGCCAAGCCTCCGTCCAGTCCCCAGGTGGCCAAGCCTCCGTCCAGACCTCGGGTAACCACGTCCACTACCCAAGCAGCCAGGAGAGCTGCTGGGGCATCCAGACTTCGCCCAACAACACCGGTAGCTCCCTTTAGCCAGGGACCTATGTACTGTGCCCCGAGATGGGGTTTGGGAGCTACTGTCCCTGTTGTTGGGCCCGCCCTCCCGCCCTTTGGTCTCCTGCGCCCACCCTCCACCCCTGTTTCCTGTCCTTGGGGGGTTTTCGGGGGGGGGGTGTTCCCGAGCCGACAGCCCTGGACGTGTCTGTCGGCATAATCCATACTGTCTTGTCCAACCCTGCCGTGTCTTCTTCCCTGAACTTTGCCCTGAATGTATTCCCCTTGTGTCGTGTGTAGATGTTTCTAGTTCTGTTTGTCTCAGGTTCAGTGTCTAGTAATGAGTCTTCATGTTTTGTTTTTATAGTAGTGTTTATGGTTCATGTCCTGTGTCTTGGTTTGAGTATCCCATTGCCCATGTCCATAGTCTAGTCTGTTTCCAGTTTTGTCAGTCTAGTCCTTAGTCTTTGTAAAATCGTGCTTTCCAACTGTCTCTAGCCCTTAGCCCTGTCTTTAGCCCGTAGTTTTGTCTTTAGCCCTGTCCCTAGCCTCTAGCCTCCAGCCCTGTCCTTAGCCCCTAGCCTTGTCTATAGTATTTTGTCCTGTTTGGTATTGTCATGTCTGCTGTCTTGTTCTGTTTGAGTTCCTGTCCCTGTTTTGTTTCTTGTTGCCGTCTCGAGGTCGAGACGGCTTTGAGGGGGGATTATGTCAGGCCTGCCCTCATATCCCCAGTCCTAGTCTCTGTATTATGTCTCCCTCTTGTGTCCAAGTTCAGCCCCACATGCCCATATATGTACTTCCTGTCTTGTCCTGTGTTAATCATGTCCAGGTGTTCTGTATCCCCTGTGATTAAGTCTTCCCCTTTATAAGCCCTGTTTGTATCACTCTAGGTTATCGGTCATTACTTCAACATTAACATTGACTCTATCTCATATTCCTGTCGTTGTCTTGGATTCGCGGTGTCTTGTATTTACCTTGTCTCTTGCCTTGTCCATCTGTAAGTCTATCTTGTTTCATGTTCCAGTCTTCAGTTAGTTTGTGTAGTCTTAGTCTTTGTTCTGTTTCCAGCCATCGTGTTTTCTTTAGTGTTTTGTTTAATAAACCTCCTATATTTTACATCAACATCTCTGCCTGTGTTCGCCCTTCTCAACATCCACCCAACCCTCACAAATTAACAATTATTAAAATAACAACACACGACACCCATCACCCACGTGACACCCCCCCCGGCCACGCACACTCTGCACACCTTGTTACCAGAGTTGCCAGGTTTGCGGTTTTGATGCCAAATTGGACTTGTTTGAAAATTCAGTCGCGGGTGAAAAATTAAAGGGTGGTGGGGTGCTTTTTTTTGGGCTACTTTTAAAAATTATCGCGGCTGCCAAAAAAACAACAAAAAAGTGGGTGTTGCCTAGGATATTACTTCAACACGATGGGCAAGCAGGTATAAGTTGACACTAAGGACATTTGAATACAACAATAACAATGAAGAGAACATAACAATATAAGGAAAGATGGCCTGAAAAGGGGAGAGAGAGAGAGAGAGAGGGTGAAGAGAAAACAGTCACTAGCTAATATGTCAGGTAAATGGGGAAACACGGGAGGCAGTTTTGCAAGGACTGGGAAAAGGAAAAAATGTTTGATGGACTGATAATAAATCCCTTATAAACAAAATACTCAGTCATACACTGTTGTTTTGCCATTTGCTTCAAACGTGTGACAGATATATATTTTGGGCTAGTTTAAGCTTCTGAAGGGCAGGTTTTAGACTGACTTTGGGCTGGATATTTTTGTTGGACCTGGTAACCCTGCTCATTACTGTTTCTCTGTGAGGAGAAAGACAACGCCACAGAGTGAGTGACATCTCCCCGTAAAGATGTCAAAAAGGCAGAAGTCCTCTGGTGCCCAGGGCAGAAAAAGGAGAAAAGAGGAGGAAGAAAGGCGGCAAAAAACCAGAGGTAATATAATATGGTGAATGAACACTATACTGTATGATGTATAGTAAAAGTTCCCTTCAGAAAAATAGTTACTAGCTAGCAAGTGATAGCATCAGTTACCCCCTTCCCTAAACTCATTAAAGAAATTTGAAAAGACGTCATAACAAACCCCCCCCCCTTTTCACTTAATAAGCAGGTCTTAATCCTCTCTAAGCAGAAACTTCAGATGTCGCTAATGTAATCGCCTTCTATCACCTCTTTTGTATTTTTTGGATTTGGCAAAAGCTCCAATTAAAGTGGTGAATGAGTCATGACCTTTCTAGCACCTGCTGAATTGTAATTGAAGGGTGCTTAGTTTTAATGAGAATGCATGTTTGATGTGTTTCCATCTTTGGCGGAGAATTTTTGTATGCAGATCTTACACACTGACTCATATAGGTTTGCTGGCTCTCCCTTTTTATTTGAAATAAATCCAAAATGCTGCCAATCTGTAGCAGTGGTGTTTTTCTTTGAAACCAGGTGGCTTGACTGACAACTAACACTGGTCGTCATTGTGGCTTTTTCCCCTCTGTATGATCTTAGTGAAAACCACCACTCCATAACCAATCAGTGAGCTCCAACTGCTTACCCCTCCCACAGATCTTTTTAATGAATGCACAGAATGTCTTAAATGTCCCATTTAATACTGTCATCAGTAATACAGATATGCATATTGCACTGATTTGCACTGATTTGCACTGGTGGTAGTTGTTTTTTATTTATTTTATTTATTATTAATATTTAAAAGTTGTTCTCTGCACTACTTTATGTAAAATAGTTTTAAAATATTTTTGTGCAACACCTTTATATTTATTTATAGTTATACTGTTATATTTATAATTCATTTACTTTTGTTGTTTTTTTTCATTCTAAAATAAAAAAAAAAAACTCAAAAACATAAAGCTTTGCAGTGTCTGTGTTAGTATATAAACCCGATGATTGATGATGCAGGGGGCACCAACCAAAATCTCGCCTAGGGCTCCACATTGGTCAGGGCCGGCTCTGAGTCCTTGACATCAACAATTCACCCAACAAATACCAACTGAAAATAAGATCAGCACCTATATTTGTAAATATTTTTGGATACTTCTGGAACATACAGTAATTCATTCAAATTAAAAATAAAATAAAATATTCTATTAAACTGAGATTCTGGACTTCTGACTTTCTGGATTTCTGACCTATAAATGATTGTGATCAGCATTAAAGCAAAATTGTTTGGAATGTCACATTCTGTAATGAATATAAATTGTCACTTTAGCTTCTTGAATTATTCTTGAATTAAATTATGATCAATGAACTTTTTCACATTTTTTTGATGTGACTGAATATATTATTTACATTATATAATGATATAATATTTATGTTATACAGTGTTGCTGACATTGGTGATTGCAGCCTTACAGTTTAATCTTGTAACAGAAGTTGGTGACTAGTTTGTAGGGTTGAGTCGGATACTCGTTTCAGACGAGTATCTGGTATGGATAAAGAATTTGTGACGAGTATGATCACGATACGAGTAAAACTCGTCAATATCCATGCTCGTGCTGAAAGAAAATCCTCATTGGGTAACTGGCTGTCTTCACAATCTGTGATTGGCCAGTCAAAGGGTTACAAAACTCTTTTAGCCAATTATAAAGGCAAAACGACTGACAAGACTGTCCATATTACTGTGCATTTTTTCTGTGAAATAAATTTGAATGGTTTAAAATTTTGGGTCACAACTTGATGATTAAGGAAAAATGTACCCACATTTGCAAACATGAAGGTGCACCATTTGAGTTTGAACCACTGCAGTATTCCTGGGCTAACTAGTCAACAAAAGCTCTCTCATATTCATCATTGACGCAGAAGTCTCAACCAGCACGATACCACCGTTAACGCCAACTCATTGGATATTCCCGTCACCACTTTGGGTTTCCCATCCTTATTACTCTAGCCATTTCTAACAAAAGTCACTGTCTGTACTGCTAATGTTAATACGGCTGTTTTGCTACAAGGAATAACGTTAGCTAACGTAGCGTTAACGTCATAGACACAGGTTGAGGTAACCTAGCCAGGGGCTCACCTCTCATTTCTCTTTGCTGCTTTATCCCTGCTGAGCAAAACACTTTCTGATGTCCATCTACAGGAGTAATAATGTTTGACTCAATCAAGATAAAAATAATATATGATATTATATAAGCATTCAGCAAGTTAGGGGCTCTGAAGTGATATATTTTTTTACTGGTGAAATTTATACTGGGGCACTGCAGATCAATACTGGGGCAAGTGCCCCAGTAAAATATGTCTGGCGACGTCCCTGGTGCTAATACTAACTCGCACAACAACACACACACACACACACACACACACACACACACACACACACACACACACACACACACACACACAAGTTTAATTTATCAAATGTTATCAACTAAATCACCAAATAATAAAATCTAATGTGTAAATACTTTATTCTGATAATAATATTACTATGTACACTAGCTAAGAAGTCTGTAACAGTTAGCTAGCTAGTTAGCAAATGTAGCTAACAGTTAACAAGCATAACATAACTTAAAATTCAATTCTTACAAGGAAAGCTACATATATTTTAATCACAAAAAAGCTCTAAATTAACATTATGCTCTAATGTTGAGTAAAGTCTCCTTATTGAAGTTCAAAAGAGAAGAAAGACTGTATCTTATCAGGAAGCTTTTGATGTGAAATCTTGTCTTTTTTCTTAATTGTGTGCTTCCCTGCTCTGAGATTGCAGGTGGAAATTTACTCTTTGGCAGAAAATATTTTCTATTTTGAGATGAATGTTTTTGAGCATAAAATAAATAAATAATTGTAACTTTTGTTGATTAATTAGTTACTTTGTTTTTAATTGGTGCTTTTAGAAGCTTTATTTCCTGTGCTTTAACCTATTTGGACCTGGCATGTCCACATATGTGGACATCACATTTTGGGTTGTCTAGACCACAAATCTAAATTTTGCCTGGTGTCCTCTTATGAGGCCATTATACTGCCACCTCAGAAATCATCATGTAAAATGTAATTCTTTGTTTTTACACTACTCAGGTGCCAATCAGCCTACATAGCAAAGAGAAATAGCAAATGCATGCCATGCAAGAGTTCGGGTCTTAGGAGGTTAAGAATCAAATAGAGGTGGAGTTTGAAAACTTTCTCAAAGTCCCCCTTCCTCCACTGGACATGTGATAAGCAGTGCTGTGTGACTTCTTGTCCATAACAGTCTATGAAGTTCACATGGGATTACCTCACAAGCAGTGTGTACAAAATTAAGGTAAATATCATGTGTTGTGCTTGCCGAAGAGATATATTTCTAATATTTCTGTAATAACAGGCCATGACACACACTAACAGCCTTTTAATTAATAACTTATTAATAGTTATTGTAATGACTAAATGTTTTACAAAAATGAGCTATAAAACTGTTCACATGTAGATAAGCAAATCTGTAATCTGCAGTATTTTATGTTGACCCATGTGTTTTTTTCTTTATTTACATTCAGTTTTATGTCTAATGATTTATAAGTTATGCTTAAAACAACAAAACGTGTAAGAGTGGTTCTTTTCAGCTTATAGTAAAATGCATCTAAATGAACACAGCTTTAAAAGCTGTAAATGTTAGTGGAATAAAAAATAGATGTTACTTTGCATCTCATTCAGTGGATGACAGCTTGTGGAGTTTCTATCCAAAATAGTCAAACTTACATAATTACTTCATGGGAAATTACATATTAAGTGAGAGCATCTTGAAGATTGAAACATTTTTTACATTCTCCTGAAAAGTAGTTATCAGAGCTGTTATAATGCTGGTAGTGTATTGTGTTTTTCTCCATTCTGCTCAGTTTTGTGCTGAAAATTGAAAAAAAGAAGGAATACACTTTTATTATTATTTTAATCCATGCCCTGTCCTGGGTTTGGCTAAGATAGTGTAATGCCCTGCTTTCCACCCAGGTGGAAGATAATGGATGGATGAATGAATTTTAATCTTTTATTGTCAGACCTTTTGTAATAATTTGCCACATCAGTAAACATCATACTTTTTCATTGTACTTACTTTATGTGACCTTTATGACTTTAATGTTGAGCATGGTTAGAAAAATCTCTCACCATATCTGCACTTGTTAACTTAATTACTAATCTACTAAATTAACATACTGCCTACAATCATTGGCCACTTCATTAGGTATACATGCCTTGTATCAATGTAAATATTCAATATCAAATAATATTAAATAGCCATGATATCACCAAAAATAATGTGTTACTGGATACAAGCATGTTGAACAGTGCAAAATATATATATATAAAAGTAAATGGAAAATTGTAATGTTTTATCTGAAACAGTATATATACAGTCATGGCCGAAAGTGTTGGCACCCCTGAATTTTTTCCAGAAAATGATTGCAATTACACATGTTTTTTATACACATGTTTATTTCCTTTGTGTGTATTGGAACAACACAAAAAAAACAGAGGAAAAAAGGCAAATTTGACATAATTTCACACAAACCTCCAAAAATGGGCCGGACAAAATTATTGGCACCCTCAACTTAATATTTGGTAGCACACCCTTTGGAAAAAATAACTGAAATCAATCGCTTCCTATAACCATCAACAAGCTACTTACACTTCTCAACTGGAAGTTTGGACCACTCCTCTTTTGCAAACTGCTCCAATATTTGAAGGGTGCCTTCTCCCAACAGCAATTTTAAGATCTCTCGACAGGTGTTCAATGGGATTTAGATCTGGACTCATTGCTAGCCACTTTAGAACTCTCCAGCGCTTTGTTTTCATCTATTTCTGGGTGCTTATTGAAGTATGTTTGGGGTCATTGTCCTGCTGGAAGACCCATGACCTAGGACGCAAACCCAGCTTTCTGACACTGGGCACTACATTGTGACCCAAAATCCTTTGGTAATTTTTTTTTCGTGATGCCTTGCACACAGTCAAGGCACCCAATTCCAGAGGTAGCAAAACAACCCCAAAACATCTGTGAACCTCCACCATATTTGACTGTAGGTACTGTGTTCTTTTCTTTGTAGGCCTCATTCCATTTTTGGTAAACAGTAGAATGATGTGCTTTACCAAAAAGCTCTATCTTGGTCTCATCTGTCCACAAGATGTTTTCCCAGAAGGATTTTGGCTTACTTACATACATTTTGGCAAACTGCAGTCTAGGTTTTTTATGTCTCTGTGTCAGCAGTGGGGTCCTCCTGGGTCTCCTGCCATAGCGTTTCATCCATCCATCCATCCATCCATCCATCCATCCATCCATGGATCCAATACACACAAAGGAAATAAACATGTGTATAACAAAAGATGTGTAATTGCAAAAATTTTCTGGGAGAAATACTTCATTTTCTGGAAAAAATTAAGAGGTGCCAACACTTTCGGCCATGACTGTACTATATAGTACATACTATAACAGAGTATTTTATATTTCCAGAGATCTGGCTGACAATGAGACAAGACTATTTTAAAACTTGTTTATATTAATGACTGGATTATCTATTATAAATTAGATATTTTAATCTCTAATGTTGCTATACATGATCAACAGCACTGAATGAATTATGAATGTATACACTCAGCTTTTAAGTTTTTATTTTTTTTTTTGTTTTAAAGACTGGTTAATATTAGGACAACACTACATTTGATATGATACTCAACTGAAAACTGAGATTTGATTTTAAAACTTATTCTTCTGCTTGAAATGTGTATATATTGTAACTGCTTCACATTCACACTGAAGTATTTTAAATATTTTGTCAGACTTTGTATATTAAAATCACATAAGTGAACACAGGATACTGAAGAAAATTGGATTTTTAATGGTCATGCTGGACATTATTTGCTAGTATGTGTTCACATTAACCTGCTGTAGGTTGGCTGATATGAGTGAATTTCAGATTATTTCAAGTCATTTTCATTAGCTAACATCATTTCTAAAACATACTTTTACATTTAGCTAAGACATCTGAAAGGGACTGAACATACTATCTGATAAAACATTGACTTCTGAAGCTCTTTCTCATTTAAGTAGACAAACTGATTGAACTGAACTGACCACTGTCTGATGTGTTGAGGCAGTTAGCTATGCTAGTGCTGTAGCTTAAATATGCTAGCAATAGATAATTTATCTACAATATATACAATATATAATCCATATATAAAAGTGAACCAGACATAGCTAATAAAATTTTACTTTCAGTCTAAATTCTACTTTCATTAAGTTAAGAGTAAATTAACCATGATCCCTTACCAGATATTTCTCAGAGCTCTTAATTTTTTTCCACCTGGTTGTTAGCTAGCTAACTAGCTTAGTCATGTTCTCTTTTCATTTTAAATGGTCTCTGTTACAAATGGACTATTCTAGGAACAGAGTTTTAGTAGTGCCAAGCACCCAGTGAGCCTAGCAGCCCTGCAGACTCTACACCAATCACTACCATTTGAAATAATTGTGGACTCATCTGCAATGATCACCGGAAAACAAAATCGATCTAATGTTCTCTTAACTAACATTAACTGTCAACTTTCTCACCTGCTTGTTTTAATGTAATAACAGACAAATACATATATTATCAATGTATAGCATTTTTTCCATAGAATATTGAGCTGCTGTGTCAGATTCAAATCATACAGTAATTCTAATAATCTGCTAGCAATATTATGATCATTTACAGATTCAGAAGACATGATGGACACACACTAAAACACAAGTGACAAGTGTGTTACTTTAATTTTAAATATCTTATTAGCAGATATGATGGTAATAAAACTGCTGGACACACAAACACATTTTAAAATAATTTTTCCTCCCACAGTAGTAGTTCTATTTTCTATTTTCCACTTTAATATAACTAAAAACAGAAATCACTGCCTAAATATGTCATCTCACTACAATCTATAGACATTTCTGCTTTTAGCCTGTTACTGCCAGCTATTCTATAACTACATCAGTTACCGTTTAGGAAAAAATATTTCAGCATTTAGGACTACTCACATTTTTTATTTTTAGGACATCTAGTCACCCTACTGTGGGCAATGTACAGTCATCTTTTTCATCTGAACCTGGATGTTTTTTCTTGAAAAACAATCAAATATCCATGACTGACCAGCTGACCACACACACACACATTAGGAGTTGGGTGGGCATCATTTATGTCCTCATGTCTTCTGTTCTTTCACTCTAATTCTATAAGATTAATGAGTTAATACACACAGAGAAAGTATTAGTCTAGCTGGGCTGTATTAGTGGAACATCAGCTGTCCTCTCTGTCAAATTCACACAGTGAACAGATATTGTCTGACAACCAGCAAAGTGCAACATTAACCTATAAAATAGTGAGATATGTATCTAAACCACACCTAACATATAGACATACTAACATACGGAGTGATGAGCTATTGGTTACATTACTGAACTCCCCGGTACTGAGGGTGTCTGCACGGCTTCACAAAGAGAGGTGGTGAAGTAGGACAGATAGAGTGGATTGTTCCATTTGGGAAGTGGTGGGGGGAGGGGGATTACTGTATTTTCCTTGTTAAAATATTTTTTTTAAACCATGTCTACTTTCTATTATTTTATTTTTTTTACATTTCTTTTAATTCAGCTTATGAGAGATCATCTTACATAAAAATACTTTTCCTCCTTATTTTAGTCTCAAGGGGCTAGAAACATCCATGATTACAATCCTTTAAAGCAGTCAGATATATCAAATTGTAACTCAGACTGTCTGGTTAACAAGTTATGCCTAAAGATAACATTAGCTAACAAAGTTATAATAGAAATACAATGCATCTGTTTGTCTAATTCAGCACATGCTACCACAGTCATGGGGAAAGCTGCTAACTTGACAGTTGTTCATAAGACCATAGACACCATTCACAAAGAGGGTAAATCACAGAAGGTCATAGCTGAAAAGACTGACTGTTCACATAATGCTGCATCAAGGTGTAGTAATGGAAAGTTGACTGAAAAGTCAAGAAGTTTATGTAAATTTACACGACTTTCCTGATAAGAATTACATTTAAAGTTAGCTTTTATGTTAGCTAACTATTTGGCCATTTGTTACAGACTTCTTAGCTAGTTAGCACATAAGCTACTGTGCATAATAGTATCAAAATAAACGACTAATACATTAGATTGTATTATCTGGTGATATTTAGTCTTCAGTTTGTTGTAAGTGTAACAGTTTTTGATAAATTAAACTTGTATTTAAAGTAAAAGTGTGTATGTGTTGTTGTGCTAGATAGCTAGCTAGCATTAGCATCATTCAGAAACCTCATCACTCCTTTTTTCTTGTTACCTTGAGGCATCAGTACTGAAGTGGGCCAAAGAGAAACATCCCCACAACAGGTAAGAGTTTTAAACATTTTTGATACAAACTTTTATTTATCTCATTGTAGAGCTAACTTATAGATAACTAATTAGGAGACATGTATTTTTTAAGAGAGATAAATATATGATTAATTTTGATGCAAGTTAAATCATAGATGAGTTTATAAAAGAGATGACCCCAGAAACCCCATGTACACTTACTTAATCCATGCGGAATAGGGTCACAGAGCTCAGTCCTGCCTAAAACTTCTACATGAGTAACATTTTGTCCTTCTACTGCAGGGAAGAATACTCCAGTCAGGGAGAAAGAAAATCATTTTGGTTTTATTTCATTTTAGTGTTTTTATACATTTCCACTTTAAACTCAGCAAATAAATTGTATCCATTGTTTACATTTTTAAAAATATTAAATGTTTTCCAGTGAATTGATGTTACTTGGATACATGTGACTGTTGGCAAGCAAATGTAAAACATTTTAAAATGTGAAGATTAATTAAATTATCAAGCGAATAACTACTAATGTGTCCTCATTTTACTGTAATTATTTTATCCATCTACAGTAATTTAAATTAACGCTTCAATGTGTTGCAGTCTTAACATTTGCTGTGATTAAAAATACAGCGCATTATTACAGTGATGTCATTTACAGTATTGTGATTATTACTGCAGTAAAAGTTACAGTATTAAAAAAATACAGTAAACCTACTGTGGAATGTACTACAGCAACTTACTAATTGCTGCCAGCTAGTTACTGTACATTTCACAGTAATTTTTTTACAGTGTAGTGTTACTGTGTTAAGGAGAAATTAGATATAGTTGACGTGGTATTGTTTTCATAGGCCTCCTCACAAAAATTATGATGATGACTACTGTTGGTGATGGAACAAAATTGGACCTCTCCAAACTCACTGATGAAGAGGCCAGACATGTGTGGCAGGTGATCCAGAGAGACTTCAGTCTCAGGAAAAAAGAAGAAGACAGACTTGGGTAAGACCGTGCACAAATTCACTATTTCTCATATATGTATTTTCTGTGCATTATTTTTAGTATGACTAGTATTGGCTTAAAAATAAAATTTATATGAACTTTATGGCTTTTGACAGTAACCAGAAGTGCTTTTGCACATGTTTCTATTAGTGATTTAACCTTGGTAAATATGTTTGAAGCATTATAAGTTAGCTCACTATAATTATATAATTATAATGGGGGGTGTGGCTGTGTTCAGAATTAATCACATTCATACTCATGTTAAATAGTAGTTAATACACAGCTGCCATCATTTGATTGACACCTAATAAATTTCAGCTGTTGTAGTAAGATTTTCCTGATGTTTACTCAGTTAACTTACAGCAAACGCCATGACACACAAAGAGCTTATAGTATAAAAAGGGATCTAATTGTTGAAAGGCATAATCAGTCAGGAGAATTGAACAAAACATTCTCAATGCATTAGATATACCATGGAACACAGTGAAGACAATCTTTAAGAAGTGGGTAAAATTTGGCACAACAGTGACATTACCAATACTGTGAACAGATTACTGTGAAATGTACAATAACTAGCTAGCAGCAATTGGCTGGTACGTTGCTGTAATACATTCCACAGTATGTTTAGTGTAAATTTAATCACAGTATTTATATACTGTAATTTTTACCACACTAAGAATCACAATACTGTAGCTGTCAGCACAGTAGTACTGTGCTGTATTTTTTTATCATAGCAAATATGACTTCTGAAACAGGCATTACAGTATTAATTTTAATTACTGTAGATTAATACAATAATTACAGTAAAATGAAGACACTCAAACCAATAATTTGTTTGATCATTTAATTAACCTTTTCACATTTCAAAATGTTTTACATTTGCTTGTCAACAGTCACAAGTATCCAAGTAACATTAATTCACTGGAAAATATTTAAGTATTTTTAAGAATCTAAACACTGCAAACCAAACAATGGAAGCAGTAAATTCTTGAGTTTAAAGTTGAAATGTATAAAAACAATAAAATTAAATGTAAACAAAAATGGTTTTCTTTCTCCTGAACAAGAGTATTCTTCCCAGCAGTTGAAGAATTAAAAACTATGTTACAGATGTAAAGTTTGTAGGCAGGACTGACAGCTCAATTGACAGTGGTTTAAGTGTACATGGCGGTTGTAACACTGGAAAGGTTGAAGTACAGGCAGCAGACATACTTGCAGAGAAGTTTAAATGTGTTTAATAAAGTGATCACAAGCATTGATAACAGGTACAGATGGACGACAGTTTCCCACACATCTACATCAAACACAACTAAAGAACAATGACTTCCAACAAGACAGAGATGCATAAGGGTTTAAATAGGGAACATATAAAGATACACAGTTGCAAACACTGATGATCAGGGCAGACATATGGGTTGAGACATGACAAGGAGCATGATGGGTCCTGGGGTCATTTGTTTTTATAAACTCTTCTATGATTTTACTTACATCCAAATCAGTCATGCTTGTCTCTCTCTTAATAAACAAATATATCTACTAATAAATGATCTATTAGTCAGCTCTGCAAGGAAGTGAAAAAAATTTGTATAAAAATGTAAAAGCTCTTACCTGTTGTAGTGATATATCTCTTTGTCCCGCTTTAGTACTTTGTACTGATGCCTCAAAGCTAGCAGGAATAAAACAACTGATGAGCTTATGCTAGTGCTAATGCTAACTTGCACAACAACACACATAAACACAACTTTAATTTATCAAATGCTAGTACAATTGCTTTGCCCTGCCTTACAATTACGACGACATGTTATCAACTAAATGTTGAAAAATAATAAAATATGTGCAATTTTTATTATATATATTATGCACTTTAGCTTATGAGCTAACTAGCTAGGAATTTGTAACAGTTAACGAGCTATGTAGCTAACATAGCTAACAGTTAATTAAAATGACAGCTAACTTTAAATTTAATTCTTATCCGGATAATGACATTAATTTACATCTCAAAGTGACTGAACAAAATGCTCCAAATTATTAGTTTCCTCACTGAAGTCAAAGGGTGAAGAAAGTTTGTATTCACATCTTCTCAGGAAGCTTTTAGAAGTAATCCATTGTTATGACACCTCGACAGTCCTAACAGTTAATCCAGGTGTGTATATTTCAGGGATGTCTTTAGAATAGGGGCAGGTAGGTCCCAGCCACACCAGATGTTGCTGTGGAGCAGTGTGTGACAATCATTTTGTTCACATTTATTTTATTTAAATATTATTTTCTAACATTGTTGTGTATTTGATTTATGAAAATGGCAGTAGTTCCCCATTTAGTAGTTTAAAATATTCCTGTATGTGCTGTATAAGGTCAGTACTTTCAGCAGTCTTTCATTCATTATCACACCCACTTTATCCTTGGAGAACATGGAAACTCCGCTCAGATGTGGACTCGAACCCAAGACCTCAGCGCTGAGAGGCGAACGTGCTAACCACTAAGCCACCGTGCCACCCCGTGTAGACT
>BRDA01011100.1:0-16440 GCA_036984385.1 Crenuchus spilurus | reverse complement strand
AACCATGCTGCAGCCCACAGTTCCAGGTCCCGTTGGATGGGGAGTGTGATTGCTCTTTGTCTGGAACCTCCTCTTCGACCTTACCATCAAGGGTGTGTAGCATAGCTCCAGATGGTATCGCTCTTAGACTCAAAGTTTCTCTCAAGCTTCTCAACCACGGCAAGGTAGCGATCTCAGGAGAAGAAAAAGTATACACTGCCCTGTTAAAATGACAGGGTTTTTCACATCTTTAAAAATATAAATATGCATACTGTCTTATAATTAAAGGTGTGGCTGTGTTCAGAATGAACTAATCACATTCAAACTCATGTTAAATAGTAGTCACTATACAGTTCTCATCATTTAAAGTGATTCTGATCAACAGTGACTACTTAGAACTGGACTTCCCTCCAAAACTAATGAAAAGACAAAAAGAAAAGTGGTCCAGGAGGCCAAAACACCTACAGCAACATTAAAGGAGTTGCAGGAATTTCTGGCACGTAGTTAGTCAAGGTGGAGGCAATTATGAACAGTTATAAATATCTGTCAATTTTGGCACAAAACCTTCAGGACTCTGCAAAAACGTTAAAGATGAAGAGCAGTTTCACCTTTCAGCACAATGACCCAAAACATATCTCCTGGATTAGCTGGCAAAGATTGTGAAGTCAAGATGTGCTATGCTGATTGATTCCTACCTAATTCCTAATGTTTGAATGCTGTCATAAATTCAAATAGTACTTCAGCAAAGTATTAGTTTAAGCTTGATTTCAGTTTATGTTTCAACTGAATTGTAAATATTTTGTTCACATTTAAAGGGGAAAAAAGTTCGGAAATGATTCTGATTTTTAAAAAATAAAAAACCTGCCATGTTAACAGTGGTGTGCATGCATAACAACACACAACACAGTCACCACCCTCCATAAAAATAGATCAGCTTGCTGTGAACCAGCTTGCCATTTTTGGCCATTTCAGTTTCTATTCTTGCAGCGTCATTTAATCTGACTTTGCAAAACCACAAGGAAGCAACTTTTACAACAGCATGGAAGAACCTGAGTGACAACCGTGGCTGTGATTCTACGTCCACAGGGAAGCTGACCTCCATTTGTTCTGAGCATCCTTTGAATACATTTCTCTGAGGTCTGATATACAAATACAGTACCTGCTGGTGTTTCTGAATTCACCCTCTATGCTTGAGAAGAAGAAAAGGGTGAACAGCAGCATCAGATGTTAATACATTTGAGCATGGCAGCATGATCTTCTCCTTCATATGTTTAATATAAAATCTGTGATGTAGCTGATCACAGCCTACACACCCAGTTTTTGTACTCTGAATGATTATCTACATCTGGGAAGAATTTCAACTTCAGGGACATTCATTTGATGCATTTACCAGATGCTCTCAAACTGGCGACCTTCAGGTCACAAGACCAGATCCCTAACCACCAGGCCACGACTGCCCCTTCAGTTGTACTGGCTGCACTTATGTTCTTCTTGCAATATTGACCACTGAAAGTGTTGAACAAGGAGTTAAGAACAGTAAAGTTGTGTCAAAGGAGACAGATGTCTGTGCCTGTTCTCATTTGGTGCCACACAAGCAGGTGCTTGTAGGCTCATCTGAACTCTCTGACATTGGATTTGCCATTGTGTCCACTCAGTGCTCTGAAAGCAGCAAAAAAGCACCAAGTGATCCTGACTTAATTACCAAGTAAGAAGATATCTACACTGTGTATTGTTTCTCTCAGCGAGGTCATGGTAGATGTTGAGCACACTTCTTCCATTGCTATAAAGCCATAGTTTTTTTTTTGTCAGCTGAAGTGGCACCATACTGTCATGATATTGGACCTCCAGACCACATAGCATACTCTCTGACTGGTGCAAGAGGTTCTCAGCAGTTTTTTTTTTTTTTTGTAGATGGCTTAATTGGAGCTTTAAAACCTTTCCCATGAGGATTACAACTGTTAAGCACATCAAAAGCAGCGTCCAAAAACTGCACTGTTGTAGTACTATCTAGGAATTCCTTCAACTTTCTCACAATATTCTATCATGCTGCTACACTACCACTAAAAAGGTGTGCTGCCAATTGGTCTTTCATTTTCTGTTTTCTCCATCGGATGTTATTCATCTTCAACCTGATCCAAGCCTTATTTCACCTGAAGTTTGTTGACTGGCTCAATGTGCTCTCATCTTCCGTGTCAGACATCTGAAAAGAAGCAAAGGCATTACGTAGAAATTTCAGCATGTGACATGCATCCAAAAGCACATGCTCAGTCTTTGAGAGGTCCTTTGGATGCAAGAAATAAGATTTCATGTGATGTTGACATCAGTGCCAATATGTCTTGTAACTGACAAGTTATTAGATGGTGCATAACAAGTCAGTGACACAACATGAATGTCCATCTATGTTATTTTAGCAAATATGCAATTGGGATTTTCCATGACTCATTAATAGCTCCAAACATTTTTTTTGTATTTCCCCAATGTCTCCACTGCAGCCTCATGTCACCTTTTCAGTGTCTTTAGCAACTATAACAAAAGTTTGAATTTGACCAAACTAACAAATCATGTTCCAGTTCTCTAAACAAGTTGATAAGGTTGAGAACAGCCTGAAGTCATGTAAACTGTTCATGTTTTCTGTTTGTATTATTATGATTCACAGCATGTAGGTGTTCAGGAGGGGATGGCACAAAGTGAAAGGCCTGTTTTAGAGGAAGATTGGTCTACAAGCTTTAAGCAGATCCTGGAGCATGAAAGAGTAGAAAGAAAAAGGCGGATCTTGCAGAGTAACAGAAGAAGTTTGGATAAACATTTTCAATTTGGTGAGATACAGCACTGAATGGCACTGGCACATGTAAAGGGTCAAGTCATATAGACTGAGACCATTGTAAGTGACTGCTTTATTTACATGTTATTACACATAGTATCTTTCAATGTCAGAGTCAGTTTGTTAACTCACAGTGCTGCGAACAAAGAAACAGCTGCCGCTGTCTACAATCCAGAGACGAGCACCCATCATGTGCATGCAGGAAAGGCTCTGTCATTCCTTTATCACAGACTCCTCCACCTTGACACTGTCAATGTCACAAAGTACAAAATGACAAAATGTGCATTTACTTACACAGTGTGAACTGAAGACATGTCATGTTTTGTCTTGTTAGCTTTATTTTATTTTAAATTTCAGGCTTTCAGAACATTCCAAAAAAGTTGGGACAAGTGCAATGTAGGGCTAATACTGAGATTTAAAAAAAAACTAATTAATGATTTCAATCAGGTGATGTCAACAGGTGACTGTAGTCATGATTTGGTACACACGCAGTATCCATGAAAGTCTCAGTCTTTGAAGGGAAAAGATGAGCAGATGATCTTCAGTTTTTTAAAGAACAATGTTCCTCAATGAAAGTTTGGAAGGGATTCACATTTTTCCCACTGCAGATGAAATTGGAATCTAGGAATTTCAGAATCAAAATCCCTAGCCTCTTTAAACTAGACTGAGAGGAAGCCAAGGCCTGGGAAAAAGGAGATTAAGGGGTCACAAGTCGGGACAGAGCAGGACCCCTACAAAAACCTGTCTGCAGACCAGGAAACTGAAATGGGTGAATGAATTGAATGAAATGGTGCCATGCTAAAATGCATGCCAGAGCTTTAAAAAAAGCCAGAAAGCCAGATTACTACCTCTAACCAATAAGGGGACAGGAGCTCGCACTTGACCAATTACTGAGCTGGAGGAGGATGTAACCTAGTAATGAGAACAAGAAAAAAGTCCTTGTAGTCCCTTACAAAAACAAGGTATATGAAAGGTCACTTAAACTAGCCATGGCTTTGTGATAGTGTGATAAAATGACAATACTCAGCCCTGAACAAAGGATACAGTGTGGCTTAAATACCAAAAGGTAATGAGATAAAAACTGATTCAGCTGAGCTAAGGATCACATCACACCAGAATCAGTTACTTAGGCAAGGGTCACCTGAGTCCCAGGGTGCTGTGGGGTCTGATTTTCTAGAGAACATATACAGCATATGTGACACATGACTCCCAGATGTTTTCTGGGAACATATCATGCAGGCATGAGTACACATGACACAGGTGTCCCAGACATATTCTTGGAGTTGAAGTTCATGCAGTTCATGACTTAGAGACAAGGACAAGAACAAATGCACATACAGGAAGACAGAAGCTGAAGAATCTGAATCCCATTTATAAGAGTCACAAGAGAATGAGATAGGAGGGCCAGAGTCCACAAGCCTGCTCCATGTTAGTGGAGCAGCCCACTGCTAAAAGTAGATTAGAAAATTATATGAAGTGTAATTCTAATAAAAATTTATAAACATATATAAGCAATGAAAATATATTTTAGTTTATTCTCTGTATGACTACTGACTAAATTTTCTTAAATCAGCACTTTTTAACACTAAAGTTTGCTTTGTAATTAGATTTAATACATTCCACTCTAATGAATTACAGTTAATTGATAAATTTAGAGATATACTGATATTTTGTCAAACAATGTCTATTGTTGCTTTGAATGATTATTAATTATTGTTAAATTAATGTCTGATCTGGTTATCCTACAGATGACTGCACCTTTCCTGAAAATAAAATGGTGTGGACTCGCTCTCTCTCTAAGATGAGCCATTCATCAGCAGGTAGTTCTAACTATCTTGCATTCAATGAGCTTCCAGACAACTTAGAGGACTCAGAGGAAGATGAGCTGGATGATTCACCAAACTTCATGTATCCTCTTCCCCTAAATAGGGTTTGCTCACCAAATGGGGACCCACTACAGGTATATGATTTAAAATGATGAAGAATGGAATGTACAGCTTTCACAAGATTAACAGCACATTCAAAGCCAAGAAAAAATAGCAGTTAAAATGGTAAAGAAAACTGAAATCCAGTATTGAATGCTTACCTACCACTGTATTTGCTATCTGTCTGTATATATATAATATTTTGTAAGTTTTAGTACATACAAAAGTTCATACATCTGAAAGTTCACACTTTCCTGTTTCTACCAAAGTTGTTCAAATTTATTTATATTGCGCTTTATACCACTGATGTCACAAAGGAGCTTTACAGAGTTCCAGTAATAACAAAACACAAAAGCTGCAGTGAGCAAACCAATAGCAAAAATTATGAGTAAAAAACTCCCTTCAGAGTTGGTGGAAGAAACCTTGGGATGAATCAGACTCACATGCAGGGACCCATCCTACTCTGGTCAAAATATATTTATTTATTTATTATCAAAAATGGTTAATTTATAATATTATAGACTTTGTGTCCACCAGACAGCAGCCTAATGAGCTTTTGTAGCTCCTACAACATTTGGCAAGCATGTGATCTGAGGCTAATCTTTAACCGGTTGTTTCAAATTTTCTAGAGGGTGCAGCTCTCTGAGCCCCAGACCTGCCTACTTTTAATGGTAGCCTGTCAGTATTGTTTAATGTCTTAAACTGCATGGGACTGGATTATCCTCAACTTCATAGTTGACCTTCGGGGATTGTTAACTCAGTTATCTACAGGGATGAAACAGCATGTGGACAACACACTGTGAGAGATTGAGATAGGACAATGGGAGCACATGTTGTAACAGCTAGGTGTGTGGCATGCACAGTCCTTAAACATGGACTAAAACCTGTAGAATTTATATCTAGTTTGGCTGAATAGTAATGGACAGGATGCAACTGATACCATGTTCCTGCATAAGACAAGCAGTCATAAAACCATAATGTCCATGGACATACAACATAAATTGATTTTTAGGTTGCACAAAACCTAATGCAGGTGCAGAAGAAAAAGCAAATTTCAGCTTTTTGAATGCTTCTTCAGTTTAATCTGAAAACCACACACTATTTGTGTCTTTTGGGGAACCTTTGAGCAAATCATATAAAGGCTGAGCAATGTGAGCAGTCTTCCAACCATTTTATCAAACCAAATTATCTGAGTCCTTTGACTGATAGATCACTGTCCTGCAGTTACAAGCTGGCCCAAATACTTCACTGATGGAGAGGCTAATTTTTGCTAGGCTGGCTTTGTGTCTATGTGAGCTAAAGTGTGTTAGTAATGCCTTTAAGTCAGCCATGTGTAATTCCATATTTGGTGATGTCAGACATACTGTATATTTGCTCCCCATCACTTTGCACTGTCCCTGACTCTAGGAGGGTGAAGGCATACACACGCCTCCTCCATTGCATGTGATACAGCCACCTTCTCTTTTCTAACTACCACTGATACACCATCCCTGGGGAACCAACTTGCTCGGAGGAAAGCGCAGGGTCTCTAGTTTCAATTGGACCAATCAGTAGACACCTGAGCCAGCGGACATTGCAATGTGTGAGTGATAGGGAGAGTGAGAGTGCCATCTACCCACCCAGAGAGAGCACTGCCAATTTTCTTCTCTTGGGCCCCGGTTGTTGATGGCAAACAGCATGATCTAGATTCGAACTCGCGATCCTCTGCTCATAGCATTCACAGTGGTTTTCACAAATAATCTGTTGTAATCAAATAGGTTGCAAGTGTGCTTTTGCAGCTGACACCTCTGATTTAAAGCATCTGTCTGATTAGGAGAGTCAGCTCTGTGGACTGTCTGCTGGATCAGTTTGCTCAGCTTCCCTGCAACCTGTGGCGACACTGCTACACCCCCCTTTTAGACTGCCCTTGTGAGAGTTTTTTCTCTACATTGAATCTTGCAGTGTCTCTCACAGTGCCCATATCTGCCACAATATAGACAAACATTTTTCTTTAGAGGTTTCTGACCACTTGTTTGCTGGCCTTGCTTCTGTTTGTAAAACAGAAGAAAAATTTAACTTTACAATCAAAGCTCTTTCATATGCAGTTTAGCTCTCAGCCAGCACGCACAGTGTGATTACACCAATTAGCTTGTAACAGAGGCAAAATCTTGCTCACCTGTGGTGTCAGACCATCAGCCCATTGAGAGACAGCTTCTTGCTATGCAACACATCTCTGGTGGTCATACAGTCAGGCTGACCACAATGAAGCAAAATAATTCTGCAAAGCACTATGTTTATTGGCCTACAGGCTCACCTTCCTTTTGTCATTAAGAGAACATGCTACTGCCTGAATATCTGGACACATCCTTCTAGATCATTTTTTGATACACAATTTGCCAATGTCATGAAGCATTGTTTCTGAGTCAAATCAGACTTGTGTGCAATGTTATACTTGTTACACAATTTAGTTTTTTTTCTTTGCACACAGTTTATCTAACATCTGTCTTGAAGTTTTTTCAAATGGTTCCCTGTCAGCAAACATTGGAGACTCCTTCAAATGATCCTGTAATCTTGAAGTTTACATCTGAATGGTTGTATTTATCTGTATTGTTGTTCTTTCTTTATCTACTTCAGATAACTGAGCTGAACAAACGTATGGCATCTATTGAGAGCCTGCTTAGCCTCTTGGAACAGAGAATGACTGCAAGTTGGCCAATGTACCTTGTCGAACAGGTGATTAATGGATTCACTTGAACCAAGACACTGTTGCACTGTCTTAACCAGAACATGTAAAAGTAAACTCCTACCAGGGTAAAAACACACTTGTTTAATGTTTAAAAAAATTGGTGAACATTTGGATGGTCTTCTAGAGCTTGTCTATACATGCCCAAATTATTAGCAAACTATTCCATGAAATTCTGTTGATTATCTTCAACATTACGGTTATGGTAAGTTTTAGAATATTTAAGCATTTTAAACACAAAAAAACATAAGTAAAATAGAAAAAATATATAGTGATAAAAGAGCTGTCTCAAGGTTTGGGTAGTAAAAGAATACACTGTATGTCAGGATACAAAAAAGGTAACTTATGGGACAACCAGCTATGCAGCCAGAATTAGAGTGTGTGGAACTCTTCCAGGGATATCTGCCCCATTTTAAGATAAACATGGAAGCAAAAATCCTCTGGGTTGGACTCACTTACAGATAGAGGTGGTGACAGTATAATAAAATGGGAAAAAAAAACAATACTGCAGCAAGGGTTCAAATCAGCACTGTGAGCACCATTGCCAAATTAGTGATTTTGAAACAGAGTCTTAATGTGCCTCACGATGAGCCTCTCATCACTAAGCACTTCATGAAGATGGGTGTGAGTGTGACAGGACAGTAGTCATTAAGGCAGGACAGTGACTACTACTTTGGCACTGGCAAAATGATGGTCACCTTGAAGCATGTTGGAACAACAGAGAGATGTTGAAGATGTCTGTGATGATGACTGCCAGATGGTCTGCATGTTCTCTGATCACTCTGCCGGGAATGTTGTCTGGTCAAGCCGCTATCTGTGGGTTGACTGTGTAGGGTAGAGATGTTCTGTACCCACACAGCACATTTGCTGAAGCTTAAAAAAAACTTAATCTTTTTCTGTTGTTACTACACTGCCTGGCCTAAAAAGGTAACCACCCTGATAGCAAATAGGTAAGAGCCTTCCATTGGATAATTACTGCATGAGTGATTATGTTTCAGCTGGCAACAAGTGATTTAACCCTAAGTGATGCTGTGAGTAGCTTCTCATTGTTTAAACAACCATGTCAAATGACATCCTGTGGTCATGGAAAAGAAGTTTCAGAATGGTCAACTTATTGGCATCAAGCAGAGAAAACATCAAATGATATTACTGAAACTAAAAAAATCAGATTAAAAACTGTCCAACACTGTAATGTTCAAGGTTGGACAGATAGCCAGACACTCGCAGATAAAATAGAAATGTTTACTTAAAGTAGAGGCTTGATACACCTCAGTAACCACAGCTGCAAAATATAGTTCAGGAGATGCAAAGTATACAAATTTCAAGGAAGAGTCCAGCTGGAAGATAGAGCTGAATGAGGCCAACTATGAGAGCTACAAAAACAGGGCAAATGTAAAGGAGAATAAACACAAAAATCTATGACAAAAAGTACCCCAAAGGGGCGAGGCGAAGAGAAGTCAAAACACGAGGCAAAAGTCAAAAACACGAAATACCAGGAAGTAGTGCAATGATCTATATTACTGGATAGGACACACGTGACTTTTGAACGCGCCGGCATGGAGCCTCCATGTTGTGTGGAAGCAGGGCAAGATCGGAAGGAAAACAGCGTTCACAAACAACGAAAGGGCTGCAATGTTTTGTGTTTTATAGCTTTACTTATTGGAATTCTGTCAGCAGAGACCAGGGGATCACATTCCACAAGTATGTATTCATTTTAAAATGATTTATTAGTGTCAGGAATCACCGCCCCTCACAGAACTCCAACTCCCAGCATGCACCTCCGCTCCCTCAGACCGCCTCCACCAATCGCAGCACAGTCCAAAGGTCACAATCACCTGAATACTGAACAGCTGAAACTCATCTCATCCAGCCCATATAAGCTCACATCTCCCTCAGTTCCCCGTGAAGTATTGCCATTCTGTGACATTACCAAGCGTTATCTCTAGTCTTGCCTTGTTTATACTGATCTTGATCCTGTGCTTCGACCCTGCCTTCGCCTCCTGTTTTGGACACCTCTGCCTGTATTGTTTATCTCTGGTCTGACCCTGCTCTGCCTTGCGACTCCTCTCCTGCCTAGCCCTCTTGTGTATGTATGCTTTGTGTCTGGTTGGTGTTACTTTTGTATCGATCTGCATCTTCAGTAAACTTACAGTTTTTATATACTTCGATCTCGTCTCCATTCCTCACAAAATACTTCGCCTTTAAAATGCAAACAATGGATGCAGACTCTTTACATAAGGCAGTAACCTCCCAGGGTCAGCTATTAGGCCACCACCAACTTCAACTCCAAGAACTATCATCTACCTTGGATACCATGGCCAAACAGCAGATCAACCTCCATGGTCAACTCAGCCAAATCCAACTGGCCCTTCAGACCATCTGCGATGAGAAACACCACAGAGAACCTGCAGTCTCTGCCCAAGTTGAAGTCCACACTTCAGCGAGCCCCAGAGTCCAACCCAGTACTACTCTCAAGGTGAGCAGACCTGAACGTTTTGATGGTTCTCCTGATGAATGTGCTGGATTCCTCATGAACTGTGAGATATGTTTTGCTAATGAACCCGCCATGCCAGACTTCCAAAAGATCTCATTTGTTATATCAAGACTCACTGGGAAAGCTTGTCACTGGGCCACTGCTGTATGGAGTAAAGTTTCACTGGACTCTTATCTAGACTTTGTCCAAGAGTTTAAAGCCGTGGTCCATCACCCTTATCAAGATAAAGCCAGTGGAGAGACCCTCACTAAACTTAAACAAGGCAAACGTTCAGTCACTGATTTTTCTATAGAGTTTCGCACTCTTGCTGCTGCTGCTGGATGGCCTGAAGATCCTCTTAAGATATTATTCAGACAAGGACTTAATGAAGAGATTCAAACTGAGCTTGCTTGCAGAGATGAGAATCTCAACCTGGATCAACTGATAAAGATGAGCATTCGTATTGATCACCTTATCCGAGAACGCAAACCCAGAGGAAGAGTTTATAGTCATGTCTTAGCATCTAGTCAGCACAATCCTAGAGAAGTACAAGAACCCATGCAATGTGATTTCACACGGCTCACTCCTGCTGAGAAACAGCACCACTGGAAGGAAGGACTCTGCCTGTACTGTGGACAACCTGGACATCTCACTGTGAAATGCCCCAAAAAACGCAACGCATCATCACTGGGAAAGCACATGGATAATAATAATCCATGTGCTAATGCGGTGAGCCTGCCCACCATGGGTTTTATTTCCAAGTCCATCATTGTCCCAGTGACCTTTTACTGCTCTAATGAATCATTTTCTATTCCAGCACTGATCGACTGTGGAGCCGAGGGCAACTTCATTCGTGGAGATCTGGTACAACAGTACAACATCATAACACACCCTCTAACGACCAAATATCGCATTTCGGCCCTGGATGGAGACCCCCTCGGATCCGGCTTCATTGACTTCCAGACCCACCCTATTCATATGACCACGACTCCCCACCACCATGAAAATATCCAGTTTTATGTATTAGAAGCTTCCAATTTCCAGCTCATCTTAGGACTTTCTTGGTTGGAAAAACATGACCCAGTTATCTCTTGGAAAGAGAGAAAAATTATTTCATGGTCCTTGTATTGTAATAGACATTGTATTGATCCCACTAAGCTCAGCGTTTCCACATCTTCAGTAGAAAGTCCGAATATGTCACAACACTTGAACATCCCTGAGGAATACACAGACCTAGAACAAGTATTTGGCAACCCAGCCACTCAGGGTTTACCCCCCCACCATAGGCATGACTGTGCTATCGAACTCATTGATAATCCTGTCTTGCCCCGAGCCAAAGCTTACCCTCTGTCTTAAGCAGAGGAACGAGCCATGAACCAATACATAGATGAAGCTCTAGAACAAGGCATAATCCGACCATCAACATCTCCCACAGCATACGGATTCTTTTTTGTAAAAAAGAAGGATGGAGGACTTCGACCGTGTATTGACTATTGTGCCATAAATAATATCAGTAAAAAATTTGTGTACCCCCTACCTCTCATTCCTTCTTCCTTGGAAACACTAAGAGGGGCCAAGATTTTCACTAAACTGGATCTCAGAAGCGCTTACAATCTCATCAGGATCCGCGAGGGCGACGAGTGGAAAACCGCCTTCATCACCACTAGGGGGCAGTATGAATATTTAGTCATGCCTTTCGGCCTCAGTATAAGTCCCTCTGTGTTTCAGGCCTTTATAAATGATGTTTTTAGAGACATTAGTGGCCAATACCTATTAGTTTATATGGATGATGTTCTCGTCTTTTCAAAAAATTACTCTCAACACGTCAGTCATGTTCGGACTGTGCTCAAACGCTTGCTGGATAATAAACTTTATGTAAAGGCAGAGAAATGTGAGTTCCATCTCACTAAAGTCACCTATTTAGGTTATATCATCAGCGCAGAGGGCATCATCATGGACAACTCTAAGATCTCAGTCATCACTGAATGGACTCGACCTACTAATGTCAAAGAGGTACAAAAATTCCTAGGTTTCGCCAACTTTTATCGGAGATTCATAAAAACTATAGTGCTATTGCAGCTCCTCTCTCTACCCTTCTCAAGGGAAAACCCAAAAGTCTAAAGTGGGATGAAACAGCAGAGCAGGCTTTCAAAGCACTCAAAGAGGCATTTACATCTGCACCTCTTCTTTGCCAACCAGATCCTGAACTACCATTCTATGTTGAGGTGGATGCTTCCAAAATTGGCACTGGCGCTGTTCTCTCGCAACAACACCCGGATTCCGGTCACTTGCATCCCGTAGCATTCCAATCCCATAAGCTTTCACCCTCAGAACAAAATTATGGTATTGGAGATCGTGAACTTCTAGCAATCAAGCTGGCTTTTGAGGAATGGAGACACTGGCTAGAAGGTGCCAAATTCCCTATCACAGTTTATACTGATCATAAAAACTTAGAATACCTACGCACAGCCAAGAGACTCAACCCTCGTCAAGCCCAATCGTCATTATTCTTTAACCGTTTTGACTTTAAAGTTACATTCCGCCCTGGTTCGCAAAATGGCATCGCTGATGCTCTGTCACGTATCCATCCTGAGAGCCCTTGTGTTCCTGAAGAACCTGAAAACATTTTAGGGGAACATGTAGTAGTCTCATCCATACAGTGGGATATAGATGACGAAATAAAAAGAGCTCTAAGTACCATTAATGTTCCTGTACAATGCCCTCCTGACCGACTCTATGTTCCAGCTCAATTCAGATCCAGAATACTCACCTGGAGCCACACCTCCCTTACTTCTGGTCATCCTGGTGAAAGAAGAACTATTAAGATAATTTCTCTTAGATATTGGTGGGAGACTCTAGCCAAGGATGTTCATAACTACATATCCTCATGCTCCATCTGCGCCAAATGCAAGACACCCAAAACTCTTCCAGCAGGTAAACTTGTCCCCTTACCTGTTCCTGATAGACCATGGTCCCATATAGCCATCGACTTTGTCACTGACTTACCTCCATCTGAAGGAAATACTGTTATTATGACAGTAGTAGATAGATTCTCCAAAGCTGTTAAATTCATCCCTTTTAACCAAATACCTACCGCATTCCAGACTGCCAAAGCCCTGTTCCTTCATGTCTTCAGGAATTTCGGTATCCCAGAGAACATCCTATCTGATAGAGGTCCACAATTCACTTCTCACGTATGGACTGCATTCTTTGAACATCTGGGAGTCACAGTAAGCCTTACATCTGGTTACCATCCCCAAACTAACGGTCAGTGTGAGAGGATGAATCAAGAACTGGCCAAATTCTTGAGACTTTATTGTCACAATAATACCTCTGACTGGGCCCAATACGTAGTTTGGGCGGAAATCGGCCAAAACTCTTTGGTATCCTCAGCCACTGGTCTTACCCCCTTTTAGTGCCTCTTAGGCTTCCAACCACTTCTAGCACCCTGGACTGCCACTACCTCGGACATCCCCGCAGTGGATGACTGGATGCTCCGCAGCGAGCAGGTTTGGGAGGAGACTCACGCCCACATAGAAGAAGTACTCCGGAAGAATAAACATTACGCTGGTCTCCATCGTGCCGAGAACCCAACGTATGAAGTTGGAGATTGTGTCTGGCTATCTACCAGGGACATAAAGGGAAGTACCAAATTAAATGAAAAATATATAGGTCCTTTCCCTATCTGCAAGAAAATCAATGAAGTCACTTATAAATTAACTCTTCCTGCACACTATCGTATTTCTAATACCTTTCATGTCTCACTGCTTAAGCCCGTCGTGCCTGAACCATTAGAAGATTCTCCTCCCGAAGACAACCCTGAGCAGCTGTTAGACGGATCTGGCAACCACATCTATCCCATCCGCTCTCTGCTGCGATCCCGCCGCCGTAGAGGCCAGCTCCAATACCTGGTCAACTGGGAGGGATATGGTCCGGAGGAGCAGTCCTGGATTCCGGCCTCCGACATTCTAGACCTTGCCTTGCTAGCGGACTTCCACCGCAGTCATCCTACTCAGACCGCTCCCCGGCCCTGGGGGCACCCTCGTGTGTTCCGGCCGTCTGCCGCCGGCCGAAAATCGGATAATTATTAACGATTTTACAGCCATTACAAGTCATGTAAGCAGTAAGGCCTAGAGAAAATGTCAGCTACGGCAGATGCAAGAGCCGATAGTAGCCTAACATGTCATCAACCATTTTAATACTTTCATTAAAGAGCTTTTTATCCTCTTTGTAAAGAACTTAAAATTTTGAAAATCGGACAATTATTAGCGAAGTTAGAGCTTTGAGAAGGCAGTAGTGCTGGCTATGTGCCATTGTTTACAAGCTTCACTTCCACATAACATGGCGGCTCCATGACGTCGCGCCGGCCTCAGTGCTATCGAATAGGCAGTGTCCTATCCAGTAATATAGATCATTGAAGTAGTCAACGAGAACGCTCTGTAAGGCACAGTAAATAGTGGCAATCCTTCACGTCTGACTGCTGGACTAAACTTCTCTTAAATAGATTCACTGAAATTAGTCACAGGTGCAGCCGCTCAGAACTCCGGGGAGAGCGACCTTCGGACTCTGCTTTGATTGGCTGAGTGTGCGCCTCCGTGCTGCGTTGCCTGCTGGGAGTTGGAGTTCTGGGTAGCGGCGGCCGGTGTGTTTCTGACAAACACATTATTAAGGTAGGTATATACTCCCAAACTAAAATGTCTAACATTAAATGATTCATAATGTTTTTTTGAACCATATGAATCAGTAAATGGCAAATAATTCCTAGGTTACATAATTTGCATACATTATGCAAATTAGCATCCAATATGGCCACCGAGAGGCAGAAAGTTATGTATTTTCTAAACGGTATATCTCAAAAACCACTAAAGACTTTTGACTTTATTTTTTGGACTTTTATTTATAACCAATAAACTCATATCCTGATGTAAAGCAATTAAATACAGATGAAACATATTGAAGATAAAGACAAGTTTTCATTTTTGTCATTTTTTTGCACCTAATTAAATATTCAAGCCTGCTAATCTAGTACTTACAAAGGTTTGATCAAAAAATGCTGAGATCATCCCATGAAGAAATATATAAAGTATCAGTACTCCAAAAATCAAAGAGAAATCTTAAAAAATACCAGAGATATCATGCTTTAAAGATTGCAAGGCAGCCAACTGACTTTTTGGGAGTATATACCTACCTTAAAAAAAGAAAGGAAAGTGGGGGAAACATTATCAAGTGAGGAAGGAACGTGCTCGAAAAAAAAATCGGGGATCATAAACCTTTGGTGAAATCAAATAATAGAAAAACAACAGTAGAAGTTAGGGATATGTTTAATGATGAAAGTAAGAGCATTTCCACACACACAGTGTGAACAGAACTTAAGAATTTGGGACTAAATAGCTGTGTAACCTTAAGAAAACAGTGATAGATAGGTAGATCAATAGATCGATCGATCGATCTTTATTGATCCCTTTAGGAGGTTCCTTCAGGGAAATTAAGGTTCCAGCATCATCATCACTACAGTACAGTCAAAGACGTAGCTAGAGGAAGATAATAATATATGAATAAAGATGTAAAAAATTAATTATATAAGAAATTATATATATAAGAAATTTTATATATAAGAATAAACAGTGTATAAAGTATTTATTTATCAGTGAGGCTGACCAGCAAAAATGGCATCAAATTGCTAGGGAGCATAAAGATTGGCCTCTGGAGCAATAGAAACAGATCATGTGGTCTGATGAGTCTAGATTGACCCTGTTGCAGAGTGATGGGCGCATCAGGGTAAGAAGAGAGGTGGCTGAAGTGATGCACTCATCATGCCTACCGTACAAGCCTGTGGGGGCAGTGCTATGATCTGGGGTTGCTGCAGTTGATCAGGTCCAGGTTCAGATACATTATGAGCCCAAAGAATGAGGTCAGCTGAATATACTGAATGAACATGTTATTTCATCGATGCACGATTTACCACCCCAAAGTTTAAAGAGCCTTCCTTGCTCTCACATTTTTTTCTGTTCTGACATTTTTATGTTTCAGTGTGAGCAGCAAAAACACTGACATTTTCACTTCAAATTTGGGACACTTCGATATGTGGAACTAAAATCTGATGTCTAAACAGGCAGAACTTTCTCAATCTCAATTCAGACTTTTAAGTAAATTCAACTTGACGTAATTGATGTTAGACTTATTTGAGTTTTGATGGTGCCACCAGTGACACACCCTATTTTAGTCTTGTGAAATTGAGGCAGCTGAAGCTGTAGGAGCTGAGACTTCATAATGGGTCTCTGCCAACAACTAAGCTCTATATAAACAAATAAACTCAGAACATAGCTAATTAAAGTGATAAGTGCATATATGTCATTTATGACATGCCGTCCCAGTGTTCCATAAAGAACTTCAAATCGTGACTCATCTGACCACAGAACAGTCTCCCATTTTGCCGCACTCCATTTTAAAAGACCCCTGGCCCAGTGCAAACATCTGAGCTTGTGGAGCTTGCTTAGAAATGGCTTCCTCTTTGCACTGT